>NC_047560.1:21555029-21857002 GCF_902806645.1 Magallana gigas | reverse complement strand
GAAAAAATAAATCACTCGTTGTGGCCTTCAATTCAACATTCAGGTATATCTACGACGTATTATCAATTAACAATTGTTATTTCCTTACTGACGTCGACTCAATATATCCCAGTGAACTTGAAATAAAAGATACCACAGCGTCTGCGTCATCTATTTCATATTTGGATATTTACTGGAAATGGACATTGATGATAACCTAACAACAAAACTTTATGATAAACGCGTTGACTTCAATTTTTTTATAGTCAGCCTTCCTTACTTATGTAGCAATATACCTTCATAAACTGAATATGGTGTTTTTGTCTCTCAGTTAATTCGATATACAAGGGCATACATATGAACAGTTTTCTAAGGCGAGGCAAGCTACCGACAAACAAGTTGATTAACGGGACAATCCACAGTCTCGTTTGAAGTCATCTTTTCGTAAGTTCTTTGGTCGATACAAAGACCTTGTGGGCAAATAAAATCTTCCACTGGATTGCATTCTTACTGAAGTTTTTCATACAAATTGTTAGACCATAATTAACACCCAATTGTCTACGGACTTTTCCGTTTTGTCCAGATTACGACAAAGACCACACGGCGGGTGTGACCGGTCAGCAGAGAATGCTAACTCCTCTAAGCACCTGATGCTACCTTCAATGTAATGGCTCAAGGTTTGTATTTTGACCATCCCAAACAAACCAAAAAATCAACGTTTCGTTTTTTTTCCTATTGTGACATTTTCCCGATTTTGACATTTACATCGATTATGACATGCCAAATTATCTCAAGGAGCACACGGCGGGTACGACCGGTCAGCAGAGGATGCTCACTCCCTCCTAGGCCTCTGATTCTTTTGGAGTTCCATGTGTTCTCCTATAAATTTGTATTTTGTTTTATGGATTTTTGAGATGGTTGAGTTTGTTTTTGTCATTTTTTTTTTCATTTAACACAAAGAGAATTATAGATATTGCGTTCGAAAATATTGAATTTCCGTTCTATGGGGACTGAAATTTTCAGTGTTACTAAGCATTTAGATAGCACTTCCACTGTAAAGTTCACCAAAAAGTACATGTTCCCTCCGTATCTTGTTTAACAGAATCAGACCATACTGTACACCAAGGGAATTAAAAATGAATACACCGACATATATATCTTTCATGTCGACATTAGTGCTGTGTTTATCAAGCAGTGTCGACAGAATCAGACTTTTCTGTACACCGAGGGAATTAAAAATGAAATACACCGACGTATACATCTCTCGTGTCGATATTAGTGCTGTGTTTATCAAGCGGTGTCGACCTTTTATAATGTTATTTTTATATATTGTTAAAAAAGGGTTAAAGAACAATGTACTCGAAAACAATGAAGGCTCTTACTCCGTGGGCTGAAGTTTTAATGGCACCTATTAGTTTGTGAACAGCTACCATTGTAAGACTTATTGTTTGGGGAAAAAAACACATTAAAAGTATCTGGCTCCAAACATCAAAACACCCTACCTAGGAGATAAAATTATTAGGTTTACCTGCAAGTGGTCGTGTCAACATATTGTGTTGATACAACTTATTTTTAAAAGATTTAGGCCCTCTAGCAAATAAAACAATAATGAACATCGGGCTCCAAAACATTGAATGCCGGTCTGTGGGACTGAAATTCCCAGTGTAAGTAACCTTTGGTCTTACACTATCACAGTTAAGTTAATCTAAAAGTATATGTGCCATATTAAGTTTAACAGAATCAGACCCTACTGTACACCAAGGAATTAAAAATGAAAAAAACACCATCTTATTACCTTTCTTGTTGACATTAGTGCTTTGTTTATCAAGCGGTGTCGACTTTTTAAAGTGATATTTTATATAATGTTAAAAAAAGTCAAAGAACATTGTACACGGAAACAACAAATGCTCTTACCTTGTGGGCTGAAGTTTTCATGCCACTTACTAGTGGTGGACAGGTCCCAGTGTAGAAATTATAGTTGGGGAAAATAACAATAAAAACATTGGGTTCCGAAACATCAAAACACCCTCCCTAGAGATGATATTATTAGGTTCACTTGCAGTTGGTTATGACACTGTAAATATATTGTGTTGATGCAATTTCATTTTTAAAAGATATAACCTCTCCTTTATTACATCTATTTAATCTAAATCGAATTTAAAAAATCGGACTCGGAAACACTGAATGTCCGTTCTATGAAAACCAAAATTTTCAGTGTTTATAACATATAGTCTAACATTATGACTGTCAAGCTAACCTGAAAGTAAATGTACCCTATCTAGTTTAACAGAATCAGACCTTTGTGTACACCAAGGAAATTAAAAATGAAATACACCGACATCTCTCGTGTCGACATTAGTGCTGTAATTATCAAGCGGTGTCGACCTTTTAAAGTGTTATTTTATTCCGTAGGCTGAAGTTTTTATGGCACCTATTAGTTGTGGACAGATACTATTGTAAAACTTACGGTTTTAGAAAAAAACCCATAAAAACATCGGGCTCCAAAACATCGAAACAGCCTACCCCGGAGCTGAAATTATTAGATTCACCCGCAAGTGGTCTGACACTGTCAACATATTGTGCTGATACAATGCTTTTTTTTAGAAGACATAGACCCTCCTGTAATTCACAAATATAACATAAATACAATTATGAAAATCGGACTCGAAAACATTGAATGTCCGTTCGGTGGGGACTGAAGTTTTTAGTGTTAGTAACCTATTTACTAACATTATCACTGTTAAGATAACCGAAAAGGACATGTACCATATAAGTTTAACAGAATCAGACCATACTGTACACCAAGGGAAATAAAAATGGAATAAACCGACGTATATACCTTTCGTGTCGATATTAGTGCTGTGTTTATCAAGAGGTGTCAACCTTTTACATTGTTATTTTTATATATGTTATAAAAAGGTAAGAAACCATTGTACTCCGAAACAAGAAAGCCTCTTACCTCGTGGGGAGATATTTCCATTACACGTACTAGTGGTGGACAGCTACCATTGTAAAAATTATAGTTAGGGAAAAAACCAATTAAAACTTCGGGCTTCAAATCATCGAAACACCCTACCCAAGAGACATATTGTTTGTTTCACCCGCAAGTGGTCTGATACTGTCAACATATTGTGTTGATACAACTTCTTTTTTAAAAGATATAGGCCCTCCTGTAATACATCTATTTAACCTATATTGAATTATAAACATCTGGCTCGAAAACTTTAAATGTCCTTTCTATGGGGACAGAAATTTTCAGTGTTATTAACATATAGCCAAACACTATCACTATAAGGTTAACCTGAAAGTACATGTACCCAATCTATTTTATGAGAATCAGACCCTACTGTGCACCAAGGAATTAAAAATGAAATCCACCGACGTATATATCTTTTGTGTCGACATTAATGTTGTGTTTATCAAGCGGTGTCGACCTTTTACATTGTTAAATTTATACATGTTAAAAAAGATCAGAGAGCATTGTACTCGAAAACAAAGCAGACTTTTACTCCGTTGGCTGAAGTTTCAATTTACGCGTTGTGGACAGCTACTATTGTAAAAATTATAGTTAAGAAAAGACGGTAAAACATCAGGCTCCAAAACATCGATACAACATACCCATGAGATGAAATTGTTAGTTTCACCCGCAAGTGGTCTGGCACTGTCAACATATTGTGTTGATACAACTTCTTTTTTAAAAGATATAGGCCCTCCTGTAATACATTTATCTAACATAAATACGATTATGAACATCGGGCTCGAAAAACATTGAATGTCTAGTCTGTTGGACTGAAATTTTCAGTGTTAGTAACCTATGGTCTACACTATCACTGTTAAGTTAATTTAAAAGTACATGTGCCATATTAAGTTTAACAGAATCAGACCCAACTGTACACCAAGGAAATTAAAAATGAAATACTCCATCGTATATACCTTTCTCGTCGACATTAGTGCTGTGTTTATCAAGAGATGTCAACCTTTTACATTGGTTTTTTTTATATATGTTATAAAAAGGTAAGAAACCATTGTACTCCGAAACAAGAAAGCCGTGGGCAGATGTTCTCATCACACCTACTAGTGATGGACAGCTACCATTGTAAAAAGTATAGTTAGGGAAAAAACCAATTAAAACGTCAGGCATCAAAACATCCATGTAATATATCTATTTAACCTATATTGAATTATAAACATCTGGCTCGAAAACATTGAATGTCCGTTCTATGGGAGTGAAGTTTTAATGTTATTAACATATAACCTACCACTTTCACTATTAAGTGAACCTGAAAGTAAATATTCCCTATCTAGTTTAACAGAATGAGACTTTTAAGTACACCGAGGCAATTAAAAATTAAATTCACCGACGTATATATCTTTCGTGTCGACATTAGTGCTGTGTTTATCAAGCGGTGTCGACCTTTTACAGTGTTATTTTTATGTCTGTTAAAAAAGGGTTAAAGAACAATGTACTCGAAAACAACGGAGACTCTTACTCCGTGCGCTGAAGTTTTTATGGCACCTATTAGTTTTGGACAGCTACCATTGTAAAACTTACGGTTTGGGAAAAAAAATAAAAAAATAAGGTTCCGAAACATCGAAACGCCCTTTCCTGAAGATGAAATTGTTAGTTTCACCCGCCCTCCTGTAATGCATCTATATAAAATAAATACAATTATGAACATCGGGCTCCAAAACATTAAATTTCCTACAATTATGAAGATCGGGCTTCGAAAAGAATGAATGTCCGTTCTCTTGGTACTGAATTTTTTAGGGTTTGTAACCAGAAGTCTAGCACTATCACTGTTAAGTGAAGCCGTAAGTACATGTACCCTATGTAGTTTAACAGAATCAAACCATACTGTACACCAAGGGAATTAAAAATAAAATACACCGACATATATATCTTTCCTGTAGACATTAGTGATGTGTTTATTAAGTGGTGTCGACTTTTAGCATTGTTAATTTTATATATGTTTAAAAAAACGTTAAAAACATAGTATCCGGAAACAATGGAGGCTCTTACTCTGTGGCTGAAGTTTTCATGGAACCTACTAGTGTTGGACAGCTTCCATTATAAAAATTATGGTTTGGGAAAAAACAATAAAAAAAATTAGGTTCCGAAACATCGAAACACCCTCCCCTGAAGATGATATTGTAACTTTCACCTGCCGTCCTGTAATGCATCTATATAAAATAAATACGATTATGAACATCGGGCTCCGAAACATTAAATTTCCCTCATGTGGGGACTGAAATTTTCAGTGTTAGTAACCAATTGTCTAAAACTATCACTGGTAGGTAAACTTAAAAGTACATGTATCATATTTAGTTTAACATAATCAGATCCTACTGTACTCCAGGGGAATTAAAATTGAAATTCACCGACGTACATATCTTTCGTATCGACATTAGTGCTGTGTTTATCAAGCGGTGTTGACATTTTACCAAATGAACATCTGACTCGAAAACATCGGAGACTCTTTCACTTTGTGCTGAAGTTCTCTAAGTGTAATACCCAGTTGCATTTACTATACTGTTTTATTTTATATCACATTTATGTCATGAAAGAATAACTTTACATAAATATTTTGTATTGATAGATGCATCGGCGTATAAACGTTTAAATCCGCTGATATTTTCGTAGTAAGCTTTAACAGTGCTGCGTATCACTGTTAAGGTAACTGAAAGTACATGTAGCCTTTCTACTTTAACAGAATCAGACCCAACTGTACACCAAGGAAATTAAAAATGAAATACTCCATCGTATTTACCTTTCTCGTCGACATTAGTGCTGTGTTTATCAAGAGATGTCAACCTTTTACATTGGTTTTTTTTATATATGTTATAAAAAGGTAAGAAACCATTGTACTCCGAAACAAGAAAGCCTCTTACCTCGTGGGCAGATGTTCTCATCACACCTACTAGTGATGGACAGCTACCATTGTAAAAAGTATAGTTAGGGAAAAAACCAATTAAAACGTCAGGCATCAAAACATCCATGTAATATATCTATTTAACCTATATTGAATTATAAACATCTGGCTCGAAAACATTGAATGTCCGTTCTATGGGGAGTGAAGTTTTTAATGTTATTAACATATAACCTACCACTTTCACTATTAAGTGAACCTGAAAGTAAATATTCCCTATCTAGTTTAACAGAATGAGACTTTTAAGTACACCGAGGCAATTAAAAATTAAATTCACCGACGTATATATCTTTCGTGTCGACATTAGTGCTGTGTTTATCAAGCGGTGTCGACCTTTTACAGTGTTATTTTTATGTCTGTTAAAAAAGGGTTAAAGAACAATGTACTCGAAAACAACGGAGACTCTTACTCCGTGCGCTGAAGTTTTTATGGCACCTATTAGTTTTGGACAGCTACCATTGTAAAACTTACGGTTTGGGAAAAAAAATAAAAAAAATAAGGTTCCGAAACATCGAAACGCCCTTCCCTGAAGATGAAATTGTTAGTTTCACCCGCCCTCCTGTAATGCATCTATATAAAATAAATACAATTATGAACATCGGGCTCCAAAACATTAAATTTCCTACAATTATGAAGATCGGGCTTCGAAAAGAATGAATGTCCGTTCTCTTGGTACTGAATTTTTTAGGGTTTGTAACCAGAAGTCTAGCACTATCACTGTTAAGTGAAGCCGTAAGTACATGTACCCTATGTAGTTTAACAGAATCAAACCATACTGTACACCAAGGGAATTAAAAATAAAATACACCGACATATATATCTTTCCTGTAGACATTAGTGATGTGTTTATTAAGTGGTGTCGACTTTTAGCATTGTTAATTTTATATATGTTTAAAAAAACGTTAAAAACATAGTATCCGGAAACAATGGAGGCTCTTACTCTGTGGGCTGAAGTTTTCATGGAACCTACTAGTGTTGGACAGCTTCCATTATAAAAATTATGGTTTGGGAAAAAACAATAAAAAAAATTAGGTTCCGAAACATCGAAACACCCTCCCCTGAAGATGATATTGTAACTTTCACCTGCCGTCCTGTAATGCATCTATATAAAATAAATACGATTATGAACATCGGGCTCCGAAACATTAAATTTCCCTCCTGTGGGGACTGAAATTTTCAGTGTTAGTAACCAATTGTCTAAAACTATCACTGGTAGGTAAACTTAAAAGTACATGTATCATATTTAGTTTAACATAATCAGATCCTACTGTACTCCAGGGGAATTAAAATTGAAATTCACCGACGTACATATCTTTCGTATCGACATTAGTGCTGTGTTTATCAAGCGGTGTTGACATTTTACCAAATGAACATCTGACTCGAAAACATCGGAGACTCTTTCACTGTGTGCTGAAGTTCTCTAAGTGTAATACACAGTTGCATTTACTATACTGTTTATTTTATATCACATTTATGTCATGAAAGAATAACTTTACATAAATATTTTGTATTGATAGATGCATCGGCGTATAAACGTTTAAATCCGCTGATATTTTCGTAGTAAGCTTTAACAGTGCTGCGTATCACTGTTAAGGTAACTGAAAGTACATGTAGCCTTTCTACTTTAACAGAATCAAACGCTACTGTACACCAAGGCAATTTAAAATGAAATAAACCGATGTGTATATATATTTCGTGTCGACATTAGTACTGTGTTTATCAAGTGGCATCAACATTTTACAATGTTGTGTTTATATATGTTAAAATAAGGTAAAAGAACATTTGACTCTAAAACATTGGAGGCTCTTATCTCGTGTGCTTGGGTTTTTATGGCAACTCAGTGGTGGACAGCTACCATTGTAAAAATTAAAGTTAGGAAAAAAACAATAAAACCATCGGTTTTTGAAACATCAAAACACCATACCTCAGAAAAGATATTGTTATGTTCATCCGGAACTGGTATGACACTGTCAACATATTGTGTTGATACAACTTCTTTTTTAAAAAAATGTAAGCTTTCCTGTAATACATCCATTTAACATAAATACAATTATGAAGATCGGGCTTCGAAAAGAATGAATGTCCGTTCTCTTGGTACTGATTTTTTTTAGTGTTTGTAACCAGAAGTCTAGCACTATCACTGTTACGTGAAGCTGTAAGTACATGTACCCTATGTAGTTTAACAGAATCAAACCATACTGTACACCAAGGGAATTAAAAAAATAAAATACACCGACATATATATCTTTCGTGTCGACATTAGTGATGTGTTTATCAAGTGGTGTCGACTTTTAACATTGTTATTTTTATATATGTTTAAAAAAAGTTAAAGAACGTATAACCCGGAAACAAAGGAGGCTCTTACTCTGAGGGCTGAAGTTTTCATGGAACCTACTAGTGTTGGAAAGCTACCATTATAAAAATTATGGTTTGGGAAAAAACAATAACAAAATTAGGTTCCGAAACATCGAAACACCCTCCCCTGAATATGATATTGTTTGTTTCACCCGCAAGTATTAAGACAGTGTCAACATATTGTGTTAATAAAACTTCTTTTTAAAAGATAATGGCCCTCCTGTAATACATCTATATAAAATAAATACAATTATGAACATCGGGCTCCGAAACATTAAATTTCCCTTCTGTGGGGACTGAAATTTTCAGTGTTAGTAACCAACTGTCTAAAACTATCACTGGTAGGTAAACTTAAAAGTACATGTATCATATTTAGTTTAACAGAATCAGATCCTACTGTACTCCAAGGGAATTAAAATTGAAATTCACCGACGTACATATCTTTTGTATCGACATTAAGGCTGTGTTTATCAAGCGATGTCGACATTTTACAAAATGAACATCTGACCCGAAAACATCGGAGACTCTTTCACTATGGGCTGAAGTTCTCTAAATGTAATACACAGTTGCATTTACTATACTGTTTCATTTTATATCACATTTATATCATGAGAGAATAACTTTACATAAATATTTTGTATTGATAGATGTATCGGTTTATGAGCATTTAAATCCACTGATATTTTCAAAGTAAGCCTTAACAGTGCTGCGTATCACTGTTAAGGTAACTGAAAGTACATGTAGCCTATCTATTTTAACAGAATCAAACTCTACTGTACACCAAGGCAATTAAAAATGAAATAAACCGATGTGTATATATATTTCGTGTCGACATTAGTGCTGTGTTTATCAAGTGGCATCAACATTTTACAATGTTGTGTTTATATATGTTAAAACAAGGTAAAAGAACATTTGACCCGAAAAGATCGGAGGCTCTTATCTCGTGTGCTTGGGTTTTTATGGCAACTACCAGTGGTGGACAGCTACCATTGTAAAAATTATAGTTAGGAAAAAACAAGAGAACCATCGTGTTTTGAAACATCAAAACACCATACCTCGGAAAAGATATTGTTAGGTTCATCCGAAAGTGCATGGTATGACACTGTAAACATATTGTGTTGATACAACTTTTTCTTAAAAAAATATAAGCTTTACTGTAATACATCTGTTTAACATAAATACAATTATGAAGATCGGGCTTCGAAAAGAATGAATGTCCGTTCTCTTGGTACTGAATTTTTTAGAGTTTGTAACCAGAAGTCTAGCACTATCACTCTTAAGTGAAGCCATAAGTACAAGTACCCTATGTAGTTTAACAGAATCAAACCATACTGTACACCAAGGGAATTAAAAATAAAATACACCGACATATATATCTTTCCTGTAGACATTAGTGATGTGTTTATCAAGTGGTGTCGACTTTTAGCATTGTTAATTTTATATATGTTTAAAAAAACATTAAAAAACATAGTTTCCGGAAATAATGGAGGCTCTTACTCTGTGGGCTGAAGTTTTCATGGAACCTACTAGTGTTGGACAGCTTCCATTGTAAAAATTATGGTTTGGGAAAAAACAATAAAAAAATTAGGTTCCGAAACATCGAAACACCCTCCCCTGAATATGATATTGTTTGTTTCACCCGCAAGTATTAAGACAGTGTCAACATATTGTGTTGATACAACTTCTTTTTAAAGAGATATTGGCCCTCCTGTAATTCATCTACATTAAATAAATACAAATATGAACATCGGGATCCAAAACATTAAATTTCCCTTCTGTGGGGATTGAAATTTTCAGTGTTAGTAACCAATTGTCTAAAACTATCACTGGTAGGTAAACTTAAAAGTACATGTATCATATTTAGTTTAACAGAATCAGATCCTACTGTACTCCAAGGGAATTAAAATTGAAATTCACCGACGTAAATATCTTTTGTATCGACATTAAGGCTGTGTTTATCAAGCGATGTCGACATTTTACAAAATGAACATCTGACTCGAAAACATCGGATACTCTTTCAATATGGACTAAAGTTCTCTAAGTGTAATACCCAGTTGCATTTACTATAATGTTTTTTTTAATATAATATTTATATTATGAAAGAATAACTTTACATAAATATTTCGTATTGATAGATGCATCGGTTTATGAACATTTAAATCCGCTGATATTTTCGTAGTAAGCCTTAACAGTGCTGCGTATCACTGTTAAGGTACCTGAAAGTACATGTATCCTATCTAGTTTAACATAATCAGACTCTACAGTACACCAAGGCATTTAAAAACGAAATAAACCGATGTGTATATATATTTCGTGTCGACATTAGTGCTGTGTTTATCAAGTGGCATCAACATTTTACAATGTTGTGTTTATATATGTTAAAATAAGGTAAAAGAACATTTGACTCTAAAACATTGGAGGCTCTTATCTCGTGTGCTTGGGTTTTTATGGCAACTACCAGTGGTGGACAGCTACCATTGTAAAAATTATAGTTAGGAAAAAAAAAAATAAAACCATCGGGTTTTTGAAACATCAAAACACCATACCTCAAAAAAGATATTGTTAGGTTCATCCGGAACTGGTATGACACTGTCAACATATTGTGTTGATACAACTTTTTAAAAATATAAGCTTTCCTGTAATACATCTCTTTAACATAAATACAATTATGAAGATCGGGCTTCGAAAAGAATGAATGTCCGTTCTCTTGGTACTGATTTTTTTTAGAGTTTGTAACCAGAAGTCTAGCACTATCACTGTTAAGTTAAGCTGTAAGTACATATACCCTATGTAGTTTAACAGAATCAAACCATACTTTACACCAAGGGAATTAAAAATAAAATACACCGACATCTAAATCTTTTGTGCCGACATTAGTGATGTGTTTATCAAGTGATGTCGACTTTTAACATTGTTAATTTCATATATGTTTAAAAAAGGTTAAAGAACATAAAACCCGGAAACAATGGAGGCTCTTACTCTGTGGGCTGAAGTTTTCATGGAACATACTATTGTTGGACAGCTACCATTGTAAAAATTATGGTTTGGGAAAAAACAATAACAAAATTAGGTTCCGAAACATCGAAACACCCTCCCCTGAATATGATATTGTTAGTTTCATCCGCAAGTATTATGACACTGTCAACATATTGTGTTGATACAACTTCTTTTTAAAAAGACATAGGCCCTCCTGTAATACATCTATATATAATAAATACAATTATGAAGACATGGCTTCGAAAAGAATGAATGTCCGTTCTCTTGGGACTGAATTTTTCAGTGTTTGTAACTAGAAGTCTAGCACTATCACTGTTAAGTTCAGCTGAAAGTACAAATACTTTATATAGCTTAACAGAATCAGACACTACTGTACACCAATTCAGGGAATTAAAAATGAAAAAAAAACCTATCTTTAGTGTCGACATTAGTGCTGTGTTTATCAAGTGGTGACGGTCGACATATTGCCGTGTTGTTTTTATGTAAGTTAAAAAAAAGTTAGAGAACATTGTACTTGGAAACAACGGAGGCTCTTACCCCGTTGGCTGAAGTTTTCATGCCTCCTTCTATTGTAAAAATTATTGTTAGGGAAAAAACCCACACAAAAAACCCATAGAGATCCGGAGCATCGATTCACTCTACTCCAGTGCTGAAATTATTAGGTTCACCCGCAAGTGGTTTGACCCTGTCAATATATTGTGTTGATTCAATCTTTTTTAAAAAGATATTGGCCCTCCTTTAATACATCTATTTAAGGTAGTCCATCTATAACTAAGGTGAATTTAACAATTTTGATTGATCTATACTACATCAGATACATATTTTGAAGCTATTATGAGACTGACATAAACCAAACTTGGGTGTATGTATGTAGTTAATTAAATAAACGTTTTGCACTTAAAACTTTTTAAGAGTTGTCTGCCCTTTAGGAAAATTTTAAAAAAATCATTTTCTGAAAAAAATATGGTAAACTATGAATCATTTTAGCATATTCGAAGACGGAGAAAGCTTTTGCAACTTTTTACCAAGAGAAATGTGAGAAAATTACTTGTACTAAAGAAATATATATATTTTTTTTTATAATTTATTGTTTTTGTTCCATACATACTAGTACTAATGTTGACATTATTAAATTCAGTTTTTATAAATTTTATACACATGCATACTCACTCACACACAAGTATAATTACATACATTTTTCAATATTAGTGGTAAATGGTTACTTTGCTTCCAAAAAAAGAGAAAAAACCAAAAAAAATAAAAAACCAAAAAATAAATAACAAATAATAATACGAATAGTAATAATCATAATATCATAAACTAATCTAAAATGTTTTTCCATGTAAGCCACAATTTTTCAAAATTGCGCAGCTTTTGATTTTGGATAGCAGCATATCTTTCTACATGGTATTTTATTCTTAAATGACTGAGTAATCCAAGAAAATTTGGCATTTTGTTTTGCATTAAGGATATAAAAATATATTGTTCAACATATAGAATTATGAAGTTTATAACCCTGTTATTGTTTGACAATGGTAGATCACCGAGAATAACATTCGAAACATTGAAATCAACTCTTTCAGAGGTTTTTCTGTATATATGAAGACTTAAATCACTCCAGAGTGTTTGTACTTTATCACAAGCAATGAAAACATGTATTATTGTTTCAACATTTTCCATACAAAAACCACAACAATCAGAAGTTTTAATGTTAATTTTCTTAAGGTATTTTCCAACAGGAACAATTCTATGTAAGATTCGAAATTGTAACCACTGGGCAGAAGAATCACTAGTGGTTTTATAACAAATTTTAAAAACATCTTGCACTGATATTGTGTCTACTCCATATGGCCTAAGCTCTGCCTCCCACTTGCTGATTGAGGTTGGAATAGCCTCATTTTTATTCAAGAAATTATAAAAGATTTTTGAGCATTTTTCAGAAGATATGAGAGGTTCAAAAAATAAAGGTACATATGGATTAGGAAGTCTTTGGAAAGAAGACCTATCTATTAACAATGAAATATATTTAAAAATGCATTTTTCCCATAGACTTCAATGTTAACTTCAACATATGATAAATTTATCAAAATTAAATTTTTTGAAAGATTTCAAAGATGAGACTTTATTATTTAATAAACTCGTTAAAATCACACTAAGATTTTAGTGATCAAACTTGCAATCTATTAGATATGAAATATGATAGTTTTGGATGGACAACCTAAGCTAAATCGAATTATAAACATCAGGCTTGGAAACATCGAACCATTATCCGTAAAATGTTCTCTTTGGACTTAAATGTTTAGTGTTATAACCAAAAGACTAGCACTCTCACTGGTACGTTTAGTTGAAAATACATGTACTTTTTACAGTTTAACAGTGTCAAACCCTACTGTACACCAAGGGAATTAAAAATGAAATAAACCGACGTATATATCTTTTGTGTCGACATTAGTGCTGTGTTTATCAAGCGGTGTCGACCTTGTGCCTTATTGTTTTATATATGTTAAAATAAGGTTAAAGAACATTGTACTCGGAAACAACGGTGGATTTTACCTCGTGGACTGTAATTTTCATGCCACTTATTAGTGGTGGACAGCTACTATTGTAAAAATTATAATTGGGGAAAAAACAATAAAAACATTGGGCTACTACACATCGAAACACCCTACCCCGGAACTGATATTATTCAGTTCGGCCCCAAGTAGTCTGACACTGTAGACATATCATGTTGATGCAATTTCTTTTTTCAAAAATATTGGCCCTCCTGTAACACATCTCTTTAACATAAATACAATTATGAATATCGGGCTCGGACACATTGAATGGCCGTTCTGTGAGGACTGAAACTGAAACTTTTAGTTTTAGTAAACAATTGTCTAACACTATCACTGTTGGGTTAACCTAACAGTACATGTACCACATTTAGTTAAACAGAATAAGACCCTACTGTACACCAAGGGAATTAATAGTGAAATACACCGACGTATATATTTTTCGTGTCAACATTAGTGCTGTGTTTATCAAGTGGTGTCGACGTTGTACAATGTTGTTTTTATATATGTTAAAAAAGTTAAGAGGACATTGTACTCCAAAACAACAGAGGCTTTTACCCCGTGGGCTGAAGTTTTCGTTTACTAGTGGTGGACAGCTACCATTGTAAAAAACTATAGCAAGGGAAAAAACAATAAAAACATCGGGCTCCGAAACATCAAAACACCATACCCAGGAGATGAAATCGTTAGGTTCACCCCCAAGTGGTCTGACACTGTCAACATATAGTGTTGATACAACTTCTTTTTTAAAAGATATAGGCCCTCCAGTAATACATCTATTTAACCTAAATCGAATTATAAACATTGGGTTCGGAAACATTGAATGTCTGTTCTTTAGGGACCGAATTTTTCAGTGTTACTTTCCTATAGTGTAGCACAATCACTGTTTAGTTAAGCTGAAAGTACATACACCATTTCTAGTTTAACGGAATTAGACCCTACTGTACACCAAGGAAATTAAAATGAAAAACACCAACGTATACATCTTTCTTGTCAACATTAGTGCTGTGTTTATCAAACGGTGTCGACCTTGTACAGTCTTATTTATATATATGTTAAAAAAAGGTAAGAGGACATTATACTCGAAAACAACAGATGCTTTTACCCCGTTAGCTGAAGTGTTCATTTACTAGTGGTGGAGAGTTACTATTGTAAAAATAATAGTAAATGAAAAAAACCCCAATAAAAACATCGGGCTCCGAAACATCGAAACACAATACCCAGGATATGATTTTGTTAGGTTCTCCCTCAACTGCTCTAACATTGTCAACATATTGTGTTGATACAACTTCTTAAAAGATGAAAGAAGACTTGACTCAAAAACATCGGAGGCTCTTACTCCGTGGGCTGATGTTCTCATGGCACCTACTAGTTGTGGACAGCTACCATGGTAAAAACTTTGTGTAGGGAAAAAGACAATTAAAACATTGGGCTCTGAAACATCGAAACACCTTACGCTGGAGCTGAAATTGTTAGAGTCATCCGCAATTGGTCTTACACTGTCGATATATTGTGTTTATACAACATCTTCTTTAAAACATTTAGGTCTTTCTGTACATGTAATACATCTCATAAACATAAATATAACTATAAACATCGGGCTCTGAAACATTGAATGTCTGGTTTTTGGGACTGAACTTTTCAGTGTTAATTACCAATAGACTAGCACTACCACTGTTAAGTTCAGCTGAAAGTACATGTACCCTCACTAGTTAAGCAGAATCAGACCCTACAGTACACAAAGGGAATTAAAATTGAAATAAACCAACGTGCATAAATATTTCGTGTGGACATTACTGTTGTGAATTTATCAAGCGGTCCCGACCTTTAACAGTGTTTTTATATATGTTAAAAAATGTAAAAGAACATTTGGCTCGAAAACATCTGAGGCACTATTTCTGTGGGCTGAAATTCTCATGGCACCTACTAGTGGTGCACAACCACCATTGTATAAACTACAGTTAGGAAAAAAAAGGTGAAAAAATAGGTTCTCTTATACTTGTAATACATCCATTTAACTTAAATAGAGTGATAAACATCGGGCTCGGAAACAATAAATGTCTGTTCTGAAAATTTTTTTTCCCTCCAAATCATGAAATTCCTAATCCGTGGGGGGGGGGGGGGGGGAGGGGGGGTAACTTCAATTTGACTCCTCATTTCCTAATTTTCATACCAATTTTTTACTAACCTCCAAAAAAGTGGGGGGGGCCAACTCAATTATAATTCATTTTTTTATATGTAAATTTTTAAAAAGTTGTTGCTGCCAGAAAAAGTGTGGGGGGGGGGGGGCAGGCCCCCCCTGGCCCCCCCTGATGCTACGTGCCTGACGTGTACGTGTACGAGTACGTGTAAATAGGGGAATTCCCTAATTTAATGTGTAATTCGTCATAATTTCTGCATGCCGCGTAATTCTACAAGTTGTACAAAACGTGTAAAATTAAAAGTACACGGAGGTGTAAACTTGTAGCATTTTTCAAAAGAAATACATACCTTGTGTATATCAAAAGTTGTTTTATGTACAGCAGACGATAGGTTAAGGATGACTGTGCTTTTGGTTTCATCAAATTCATTGAATTATTTCATGAACAGTGAGAGTAAATTGAACATGTTGAAAATGTTAAATCTAATTATTTTTCACGTTCATTTACAAGTACAGTTTATTAAACATACGCTTAATTTTTGTACGTGTAAACATACTTGTAGTTCTACACGTACCCGTAGACGTACACGTTCAAATGCTTAACCTCTCTAATTTTGAACAAGCTCAAACTTAAATGTGTTAAGGTCATCAGAGTTCAGAAAACTATTTTCAAGCTTTTGAAAAATGACCCCGGGTATAAATATCACGACTTTTGGTCTCAATTTTCAACGTTGAAAAAGTACTCCGGATCAATATATGGTGAGGGTAGAATCTCTAGTTGTCAAACTTTCATAATTTTCACATAAAGACTTTTCGGACATAGGCCCCATTTAATTAATGATAAATCAAAATAACTGATAGGAAAAGTCGAATAGTATAAAATATTGATATATAACGTAATAGTTTTAGATTATAATAAAAAAAAAATGCCAATGTTACATAGAATTTATAACGTTACATTAATTTTGTCAAAATTGCAAATCAAAAGTGTTATATATTCAACATGTAATTTGAAAATCATTTATGTTAAGAAAAAGGAGTCTGATTTGAGACTTATAAATTGGAGAGAACAGGGGGAATGGGTATAAAACATATACAACCCAATAAACAAATCATCCTGTGAGTCGTTACAAAGCAGAATATATAGCAATTAAGTCAATAGTTTATCATAGTGATATGTGTACATGTATATAATTAATTACAAAATTCATTTTACAGATATAATGTCAATACACCCGGCCAATGGACCTATAAGTCGCTTTAAAACTGTTACAGAGTGAATAAAATTTGCATGTTTTAGGAATTAGTTGGCTTTGTCAAATGTTTCTGTTGTATAATTAATAGATAAAATGAGCAATTCGGCGGAGATATTTACATATTAGATTAGTGAACAGAGTACTATAATTGGTAATATTTTGAATGGACAATATCATTAAGCAAACTTTTCATTTTCAATATCATTTAAGTCACACAAGTTACATATTCTTTCCTGTACCGGTTCTCCTCTGTATTGCGACCTGTTTCAATCCTTAGAGGAAGTACACCACAGCTAAACATTGCCAAGGATCTGATGAGTTTAGCAAGATCTAGCGTAACGTATATTCTTCAACGGAATAGCTTGATTTAAATAGGATATATATTCGAAGTTTTGGCACATCTTGAATATTTTTGAAACATTCGGTTTCGAAGTTATTACGTTAATTTTCCTCTGCATAGTTCAAATTACAAGGTATAAAATTGGTATAAGTACTTCCCATGTTTAGAGATTCCAGGATATTTTTAACTTGAGAGCTCCAGTGAGAAGAATTGTTTTGCGCACCGTGCCAACTTGGTAATGCGTTCATTTTCCATATATACTAGTCGATTCAACAGACGCAAAATGTTCATTTCGTGGTGGATTTTAGAACTTTACCACCCGCTTTACCTAGCAACGGAGTAATCCGATGAACACCAAGAAAATATCGGAGGGCTCGATTTTGTACAATTTCAATACAATGATTCTTCTTGTATCCCCTACCCCAATGCTGATAAAGGACAGATATAACAAAATTATTAAATAATTTTTCGAAGGTTCGGAATCGAACCAATTTATTTGCGTTGATTTTTTAGAAGACGGATCCCAGGGCACTCACTTTCAAATCACTTTAAAATCACGTATTTTCGTTGAAAAATCATCCCTAAACATTTGTATGATGCCTTGTAGTTCAGATTATTTCCCCTAGATGAAAGTTAAAGTTACTTAATTTTGATATCTTTTCCCGAAAGTGAACAGTCTTAAATTTTTGCAACTTAATTCGTAATCGCAATTTTTTGCACAAGGCGTCGAAGGTATATAAGATGTGTTGAATGTCATGTCATGATATATCTGCATCCATATGTATATTAACTTATAATTAAGACATAACAAAACATGTAAATATATATGAAGACGCTCTCAAAAAGAATAAGACGCGACCAGAGAAGTACTCTTACCGGAAGGGGGTTGGGGACGCACGCTGTTTATTCCAACAACCTTATATTCTCAACAAAGAGAAGAATTCTCGGGAAAAGGGTTTTATTAAAATGGGGCTTGGAATATTTTAGGTGTGGTAAATTAAAGAATTTATTTTAAACATTGTGTGTGATTTAATGGATAAGAACATTAGGCTTGTACTTTTTCATATGGTGTGAATAACAAGAGAAAACACCCTAATAATATAAGTTTTGAAATAGTATATACATGCATTTAATGTGACAATATATTATTATAAAATATTTGGCTTGTACTTATTCTTTCCGGAGCGATGAACAGGTGTATATATATAGATATAAACGAACGCTATTTTTTTAAAAATCTTATTTTCTCCAAAAAGGGTAACATTTCCGGGAAAATTGGTTTTAGGGGGGAGAGTATATATATAAAATGTCGACACTCGATATACATAGCATTAATGTCGACACGTAGGGGAATTGAATTTATAAGCGTTTTCCCGTTGTAATTTAATAAGAAATGACTTAGATGATGTTTATATGCCTTATCCAAAACATATCTAAATGTTTTATTTAATAAACTTTACGAAAACATGAGATGTAAGAATCGAGTCGACTTTCGCAGTATGTATGTATTTTCCCTAAAAAAGAGTTCAAGAATTAGTATACACCGGTGGATACAATTATAAAACTATTTCTTTTTATCTTTCAAACGAAAATTACAATCTAGAAACAAGAAATGCCGCGAGAAATAAAGAATTCATAATGTAAATATACGCTAGTAAGTTGAAAAACGAAAGTAGACGGGACTTTCCGCATCACTGTCATGTGGGACAACTCTTTGTCTATTTTTAGAAAAACTGAGATAATACATCGATTTATTGAAAGATTTGCAAATTCCGCTCAAAAACTAAATGCAGTTGACGACATAAAAAGAAAACACTGAATATGTGTAGCGTTTCGATAAATAAAATCTCCATGTATGTTAAAACTATTTTTCTTTTCAAAACACGAAATAAGACGTGAACAGTAATTCCCCTTTCAAACACATATACATTTTTTCGTGTTGACATTCTGCAGAAAAACATAATGTCGACGCGTATATATTGCGAAAGTCGACACGATTCTGAGATCTCTTGTTTTCTTAGATTTTATCTCATAAAACGATGAGATATGTATTAATTACGGCAAAACAATTTTATCAAAGTCCATCCTTGTCAAATTACAACTAGAAATCGCTTATAAACTCAATTTTCCTAAGTGTCGACATTGATGCTATGTATATCGAGCGTCGACATTGACCCTGATTCTCGAGTATATATATATATATATATATATATATATATATATATATATATATATATATATATATATATATATAAATTTTATCACTTTATATTAGAAGAGTTTTCGCGTAAGCTCCTACAACATAGTTTGTTAAGTTCTCCCCTAAACTTGACATCGTAAAACCAATAAATGTATGGGTTTGCAATATGGTTCAGTAGATTGATACGTAAAAATAATGCATAGATATTCAGTCGATACCCCGTTAAATTTGGTTCAGTCGCAAATGTGTAGATTTGAGTAACCAATGACGTCAGATACGAAACTACGTAGACAATAATGATTAACAGAAACATAATGCTAAGTTTTCTGCGAGTCTGTTGTTTACGGTTCGATTCTTGGCAAATAGTTACTGTATTTTGGGAATCAGAGCAGTTTGTCGTTTTAGTCAAATCCTCTTGAGAGGTTTCTGGTGTGACCCTTTCAAAACTTGAACTAGAACTGATTTGAGGCTCGGGGCAGCTTTGCATCACAGGTAAATCCTGTCGAGGAATTTCCGACAATGTATTTTGATCATCTAAGGAGGTCACGGTGGTTTCTCCATTCTTCAAATGGTTTGTCCAGTAGGCAGCTCTATTAAATGGTGATAATGTTCTATATATTGTTCTGGTCACGGGAATGTATAATCCAGATGTCACTATGATATTGATGAACGAAAGCAGCAGAAGCGCACCGAAGTACGGAACCATTACTGGAGATCCGTATGATCCGTCGTCAAAATAACAGAAAGATACCGAGATTTCCCGTGTGTCATTTCCTTCCGTGTATAGTTTACTTGTCTCTCTTAACCCCGCAAACTTCAAGAACGGAGCGGCGTATCCAAGCGAGAAAAGAAAAATGGCCAACACTGCAATTCTGCGGTACGCTTGAGTCATCTGCTGACCAAAGGGGCGGCAAATTAACAGGTATCGCTGCAACGCGATAGCAAAAATCAGATGAGCAGAAAACCCGCCGGAAATTATTATCAGGAACATCATGATTTTACAGAGGTTGGCGCTCGGGTAAACGTAACCCATAGTGTTGTCTAAATAGAAGCTAGTCACACTTGATAGACATCCTGTAAGGTCCACCAGAGCCAGGATCGGGATGAAGTACCTTGTGCCACTCTTGTCGGTGATAAACCTGGTGTACATCAGAAGGACAATGCTGTTACCAGATACACCAAATGCCCCAAAAATCAGTTCTAACACTGTGTTGGGAAGAAGTTGCTTCGAGTGTTGATCTGACAGTAGAATATTCGCGTCTGTACTGGCCATGTTGATAACGTGTCGTCTTCTTTTTGGGTTAATGGTTAAAAAAACGACGGGACAGTATTTATCTGAGAGAAAATAGTAATTTTCTTGTTTCATGTTTGGGTGGATAGTGTTAAACAATTAAATAACACAGAAAGTTCACTTTACATGTTTTCCTTATTGCACTGTATATAACAAAGATGAAATGAGAACAATGTATCTTTAGGCTAAATTGTCAAGATAAAGAGTACAACAACATTTTACTAAATGGCATAAAAATAATTGGTTTTTTTAGCAATTATATCAATGATATTATCTTAAACGGGAGAACAAATATCCAACGTGAAATGATTGCATTGTGGGAAGATCAATCAATATACGCGATCAATATTTGCGACGTCTTTAACAATAATACTGATTACTATGCAAAGAAATTAAGTTCTAATGACTTGCATGAAGGAATATCAAATGAAGATGATACCACATTATAACAGTAATATGACCAGATTGGGAATTCAAATATTTTGTTTTTTTCTTCTTTTTTTTCTTTTCTTTTTTTCTGTTTTTTTTTTTAGTTTTGTTTTTGTTTGTTTGTTGTTGTTTGTTGTTTTTTCTTTCGTTTTTTGTTGGGGGGGGGGTATGGAGATGTTTTGTTTGTGGGTTTTTTTAATCTATTTTTAAATTTTGTTTTCATCGTTTTATGATTTTTTTTTTGTAATTTTTGAATTAAGAAATAATTAGATAATTAAAGTAGTATTGACGGAGTTTCATAAAATTATCAAACGGGCTTAATTTGAAACTGTAAAAGTATATTGAATATTAGCAGTTAATATAATATTCATAGTGTCTTCTAATATGAAATCGGCTGTTCAACTTTTAGACTAATGACCATATAAAGTAATTTTCTTCTGTTATTAAAATTTCCTAATATTATGATAAGGTCGTGATATATGTTTCTCAAAATAACATTCAAAATACTTTATTCATAGATTATAATCATATCGATAAAGGGGGAAAACAGTGGACACATGTTCAATAATATTGGGTTCTACAATAATTATTTAGAGCATACTATCATGTCACGCTATGTTAGCCTGATTGGAGAAACAATTGTTTTGCTTCTAGTTAAGAACACATCCTCTTTAACCATATGTTGTTTCTGGATCAATTGATCTGGTGAATAATAAAACATTGATAAATTAATAATCAATTTGACAGCTCTAAGTTAATCTAAACAATTATAGAGAATTGGTTTTGAAAATTGGGAAATTAATTCCCGGGTGAACTATTAGTTCTCTCTCTCTCTCTCTCTCTCTCTCTCTCTCTCTCTCTCTCTCTCTCTCAATATAAACTCCTTAGGTTAGTTCTACATTTACATGCCCATGCATGTTGTGTAAGTTTTGACCAGGGCCGCGAAATGATAAAGAATTGGTAATGAAATTGGGATTGCATGTTTACTTATTAGGAAAGTAAATCCCGAGTAAACTATTAATATAATAAGTAAATTTAGTTCAAAATTAATGCAACCTCTGTAAGACTCTCTCTCTCTCTCTCTTTCTCTCTCTCTCTCTCTCTCTCTCTCTCTCTTAAAAAAAGGGAGGAAAGACGAACTCTAACGTAACATGGCTGCTTATAATTTCTACATTCTGACTGATTTACTTGTTTTAGTGTACACCTATATGTTTAGATATATACAAAATTAATATAAATTCTTAACATCATGAGCCGTGCTTGATCTTAGTTTGTATTGTATTGTTTATTACCAAGAATCGATTCTTAGGTTAAAGATATTCATAAGTAAAGTGTACATTTATATGAAGACAATTTTTAAAAAATAAATAATTTAATGTTGTATTTTTTCTGTCTGTTTTTCAAACATCAGGGAGTAGCGATGTTCCCGAACTTTAAAGGACTACATGCCCTGAGGGCTTTCACACCTATCAAGGACTACATGCCCTGAGGGCTTTCACACCTATCAAGGACTACATGCCCTGAGGGCTTTCACACCTATCAAGGACTACATGCCCTGAGGGCTTTCACACCTATCGAAAATAATCCCCGGCCTAACCTGATATTTACCACCCTGTGAATCATAAGTCTTTAGTTGTTGGCATGATTATTTAAGTATCAATAAATTATTAACTAAAACATGTGATTTCTGAAATAACAATAACAGAGTGTATTGTGATTCGGCGATCTTTAGTGCAAAAAGTGACTTATAGTTCAAAATATAACACATGTGATTTCAATGGTTGAATTAAGAAAATAATATTGAAAAAAAAGTCAAAAGCCGTACAGGGGATGACAGGGGCATACATATGGATGCACAGTTGCTTACAGGGGATGACAGAGGCGTACAGGGGATGACAGGGGCATACATATGGATGCACAGTTGCTTACAGGGGATGACAGAGGCGTACAGGGGTAACAGGGGCTTACATAAGAATTTACAGTGGCTTACAGGGGATGACAGAGGGGTACAGGGGTGACAGGGGCATACATATGGATGTACAGTGGCTTACAGGGGATGACAGAGGCGTACAGGGGTGACAGGGGCTTACATAAGAATTTACAGTGGCTTACAGGGGATAACAGAGGCGTACAGGGGTGACAGGGGCTTCCAGTCGCACACAGGGGATGGGTACAGGGGAGCACAGGGAATGACATGGTATACAGGGGCTCTGTACTGGGCCTGACAGGAGGGGGTGTACAGGGGACGTCAGTGAAAACACAGGAGAAGACAGGGGATTTTCATACGGAAAGGAGATTTTAGAGCCAGTAGTGATGAGATTTAATTGGTTACATTGGAGAGAGGCCAAACGTTTTGAGCCAGGAGAACAACAAGGGATAGGAAACGCCTGGTTGTACAGAATAACAGTATACTGATCTATACTAGCATTTGATTCCTCAAAATAAACATTTCTGAGGCGTGGCCTACACAACTATTGCTCTTTATCAAAGGTTTTCCCTGCTGGAAATCCTGGATCAAGGTTACCGGTTCTAATCTAGGAATAGTTGAAAGTATAAAAACATACAAATCTCAAAGTGAAGAAACATTAAACTGTAAAAGATGACGGACAAGCGACATATGATGCAATGACATGAAAGTTTTCATACACAAGGACGTTGAAATTAAGTATCATATGATATGAAAACTATATGAAAATATATTTGATTGTCAAGGAACCCGTAATTCATTTCAGATAGTTTTAAACTGTATCTCAAACAGCAGAAGTCAACAAATAGCACATATTCAGCATCATTATCGACAAAATAAATTTCTGGTTGATTACTATAAGTTTCTTTCGTTTGAAGATGACATACATTAGTGTTGTGAACAGAAATGGTGGTGGCCATAGGTATATCCCAACTTGAAAGGAGTACGTCATTTCCCGTGTCCCATATATATGGTGAACCTTTAATGCTCTGTCAGAGTTATATCCATCCTTTGCAAACTCCGTTAGTAAATTCATCAAAAGCTGTATGTTCTTACTATTGTTCGTCTATTGTATACTCGTTTGGAACACTGATTATTCTTAAACACAAACCATTTTACAAAGAAGGTAACATGGAAGGTTGTTAAAATTAAAAAAACAGATAAAATGGCTTCCAATGTTGTATATAAAACAGTTAGGATCGGTAACAACACAATGAATAAACTGAACTTCTAATAAGGCAGATTGATATTCATATTTACAATAAATACAAAACACCATTTAATAACACATTATCAACTTAGAAATCGTTGAAGGCCTCGTGTATGATCAAAAGTGCATTATGAGACTACGCACTGAGAAGTACATGTCCCCTTCTGGCACAATCAGTTTTATGAAAGCGTATTGTTTCATGTGCTAAATTTTCAAGGAAAGTCCAACACCAATCGAAATCACTTAGAAGGCTACAAACCGATCTGCTGATAAAAAGTTTTAAAAGTGTACAATATCATTGCATCTTATGGGTAAAATGGGCTTAAAGTATCATCATTTTCCGGTATTTTTATACTGACTGAAGCTAAGTCTTGAAAGTTTGACGTTGTAATTGGCCACGTTTTCTTCAATGATTTAAAATAAATTATGAGTTTGAATTAGGTGCTTTAATGTGTGGTAAGATTTGGCTTTTTGCCTATTATTTAATTTAAAATCTTTTCTGAATTCAATGAGGGACATTCCTGTATAATTATAAAAGATTGACACAATGATATTTTATGTAAAATAAGACCCTTACGGGAAATAAAGTACAACTTAGCGGGAAAATCAAAACAACTTTGTCTATCTAGGTAGATTAATTAGTGTATGACATTGATTTTATATTTTAATCCGAAGGGAAAAACACAGGTCGATATCCATTATACGAGGTTTTATAAAAACTCAGAAACCTCTCAAACTGCTGAATTATCGGACACAAATCAGACGGGTATATCGATAGCAAACAAAGACACCAGAACATTAGAAGTATTTCTAAATAACTATAGCATTATTCCATAGATTAAAAAAGTAACAAGCTTGGTTCGTAAGGTTAGCCATTTTGATTTTTTAGACCGGTTCATGTGCCACGATTTTCTGACAGCGATTCGTGTAAAATTGACAGGTAAAAATAAACATGTTTGCCCCTTACTCCTTTTTGTGTAAACTCTTGAAACATCTACATGAATTACGAAACAACCGTTTCCTTTATTAAAAATCATACTTTGAATTTAGTCTACAGTTTACAAATCAATAAAACTAGAAAAGAGGGGCAAAAGTAAATGAAGAATCAAAGTACTCATAGTACTGAAAAGCGCTAACCCAGCTTCTGAATGTATATTAAGGATAAACAGTGTATTTCTGCTTCTGTATTGCGGCTATACTGTATTTCCTCATCACTGCATGACACCCCCTGCAATGATGCATGTAAGCCCCGTACATTAAATTTACAATAACCCGTATGATTCACAATAGCCCGTGCAGTTATGTGCATAAACCCCTGAAACTGGTTCCCTAACCAGTCTTAATGATGTATACTTCTGCTCATAGGGGGCGGTTATTCGATGCATCGGAAATAGAAGTCTAACGACAATAAAGCGCTAGGCTATGCTTAGCGCTTTAAAAATGACAATAACAAACCGTCAACCATTTCAAAAATCCATAAAACTAAGTACAAAATCAAAGCAGAGCAACACGGACCTTCAAATAGATAGAGGTATGATCAGGTGCCTAGGAGGAGTGAGCATCCTCTGCTGACCGGTCACACCCGCCGTGTGCTCTATGTTGTAGTCGGAAAAAAAGAAAAGTCAGAATACAATTAGATGATTAATTATGGTCTAACAATTAGTATGAAAAACGTCAGTTAGCATGCGACCCAGTGGAAGATTGCATCACGTCATTTTTGGGGTATACCTTTCCTAATTGACTTGTCGTTTTGAATAAAACAAAACAAAAAGATGATGACATTGTCAAGTGACCCCGTTTAAAAGAATAAATTGCTCCAAATTGACCGTGTATATTTTACTTAAGACTATTTCTCTTATGGAAAATTTCTTTTAAGCAAAAACATACAGCAGTTGGCTGAATTAAGAGGGAGGGGACATTAATAAAAAAATATATACATTAAGCAGCGTTGCATGATCATCTGCAGATTGAAATGCATGCATGTTCATTACATATAAACAGTGTGAAGTGCTGCAATGCAGATCCCCGCACGTTAAGGGTTAAAAAAATATAATAAGCTTCTCGAAGATTTTAACAGTTTTAACAATTCTTGCACGATAATTCTCTCATTTTAATCTGATCACTTGCTTTTGTCTGTCTGACAGTACTAGATTATAACACTCTGTCTGACAGTACTCGATTATAACACCTGTTTGCAAAATCCAAGTACATAAAAACGTTTGAATGGTGTGTGTACTAATAGTATGGGTGTTATAAATAGAATTATACCATACTGCTGAAGTCAGTGGTATATAAATACATGCATTCCGGAAATTGATATGTTAAATTTGAAAAAAAAAATGAATGATACATATACATGTAATGTGTACAAATGACATGCTGTTGAATCATTAAAATTTGTAGTGGCTTCATATGGCAACAAACACGTGGTGCGTCTTATATTGTTTATTAATTAAAAAAGTATGCAGTGAAACCAGCTATGTAATTAATGCAGTCGACAATAATGGCATTTATCTGTGTTAATACCTAAAATATTTCTAATCACATTGACGTGATAAAAAATCGTACACAAACCATTAAATCCGACATCAAAACCAAGATTAAGATAAAAATGCTTCAGTTATCTTTATACTTCTGTTAAAAAGAGAATGTTTAAAAGGTGATAATGTAAACAAGTATTCCTTTTAAAGGAATGATCGGCAATAATGATATATTGATAGCTACAAGCAATCAACGTGACCAGTTTGATGTAAAATAATTTAAAAAGTACTGTATTTTTATAAAATATAGAATATTTTGAATCTGTACACCATAATTTCATCATTATAAACCGTCAACAAATTTAATTTTGAAATAAATTTGGGAAAAGCAGTTCGTAAACTCCTTGTCTAGTTTTATATTTTGAACGTAATTATTAAATGTTAATGTATCTTCTTCTTCTTCAGAATACTGAGTAGGACTCTTCAGAGAGCATTAACACGTATACAAAGAAAGACTTTTATTAAAATAATTTAATGCGACTGAAAAACATCGAATGCCATCATAACTTGCTATTGAGGTCGCATTATAACGTAACCTTGTTTATAAATCAAGCCGTCTTCCTAGCTACTATTATGCAACATCAATAGATCGAGGTCATTTCATGGAGCATCTTCTTATGATTGAGGTCAGTTCATCGAGGTCAACTGCATTACTGAATGAATCTTTCGATCGAAATTCTTACACGTGAGACAAAATGTGCATTCTTGAAGTAACAGGTCGAACTGTATTTAATGTATGTTTGCATCTCTCAAGGTATATGAATTGAAATAAAACTGAGTAAAATGTTATATAAATACTAAACCAAACTTCAAGTTTTTATAAAAACTACTTATGCAAGCGGAATGTGTGCGCACGTGGAAGCATTTGCCGGATGCCTCATATGGACACAACAGTGATCTGCCGAAGCCGATCACAAAAATGCTTACTGAAACTGCTATAAAGGAATCGGCTGATGCAATATGTATCACGAAAAGTCAGAACGTAATTCGGCATATTATATCTAAATGGAAAAGTATTGATTTATGTCAAAGAAGTATATATTTGGCTACCATAATTCGCCATTTTTTGAATTGTTTCGGGTACAATGAAATGTTGTTATATTTAAGAAGAATGGATATGAAATATATTTTTCACCTACTGATTTGATTTATTTACTCACTGGCAGTATATGACGTCAGAAGTGACGCTATTTCTATTATTCAATCATAATCAGTCAAAAATTGACTTTGTTCTTATCTTTTTATGAATGGGAAATATAGAGCGCATGCTTGAACAAGGAAAAGTTTTTTTGTCACTTATTAGCCTTGGCTAAATATATCTCCGATTAAAATATTTTGTTTGTTCAAGCATGCGCTCTATGTTTTCTGAACGAAAAACTGCTCGAAAACAAGCTGTTTTATGATAAACATGCAAAAATGACGCAAAAATGTTGTCTTTACGATGTCATATTTTTAAATTGAGGGCAGCTGAATCAAAATGAACATTATTTAAAAACATCACATAATTATATATCTGTACAAAGAAAACAAATAATTACAGTAAAATGATGATGTTCATTTAAGGGGGCCATTTTAGGCCCATATCATATATGGTCTTTGGTGATATGTAATTGGTAATGATGTTCATTGTGATATTAAGATATATATCATTTCCATTTTATTTTCTTGATGAATCGAGTCGCATTAGAAACATGAACACGTTACACATATACATGTATTTTTGACTAAATCTCCCATGAAGGTAAATTTAGTACATTTTAAAAATATTCAATGCTCAATAAGCCATTATTTCTTGTCGATCAAAGGTGCTCCCTGTGATATTTGCAATGGCTTCTCACATATGAATTTGAATGAACTGCCACACTGAGCGTCATTCCATTTACCATAATGACGAATGTTGATACAAGGGTCACAGCGACTAGGCTGATTGGGCGCCGAGTTGGTATAGGATAGGTCTTTGCTTGAGTGTGACCAGGAATATTGTGTAACCGTCCGCTTTTTTCCGCCACACCATGTGGAACACTCATAATTGACAGAGCAAACGTCTGAAACGATATGTTCATTTGCGTATTCATTATTATAGTAACTTGAGCCAAGGGTCCGAAACCGTCGCGTTACAAGGCTGGAATCATCACATTAAACGAGACTCAAACCATCGAGTTTTATATGTTAATATTTAAAAAAAAAAATTAATTGTTAGCAAACAACCAAACCATTTGGAGGGAGAAAAATCATAAAGAGTAAATTATTACAGCACTTCCGGCCAGAAGTTGCAGATATATTTTTCAAATAATCAAACAATTTACAGTGTACTTAAAATGATTCAATAATTCAATTATCATCGCTTAAATAAATTATCAACGTGTCATAACATTACCAGCTTTCAACATTTTTTGTGTTATCCATTCATTTTCTTCTTTGTCTTGTATCTCTAGTAAATATGCCTCTAGAGACTCACAAAACACCTAGATAACAAAATTCAAAATCACAGATTTTATTTTAATTTAAAGAATAATTTAAAAATGAGATATTCATTTAACCAAAATATTTTGAAATTAATAGTATTTCAATATATCAGATTTCACCGGGTTTTTTATTCCTAAGAGTACTTTTCAAATCATTTCAAATTACCATTACATTTCAGAATTCTTTGGTTGATAATAAAGTGATATTTCATAGTATATGTTTTTAATAATTACAAATGTCTATCAAAAATCGAAAAGTTAAGCAAAAACAAATGTGCCCATGTGCTTAACGCATATTTGACAGGGAATTTACCTCTAAAGGTGTAATCCATCTACGTCTTCGATTTTGATGTTAAAGATATTCTCCACGTGTATTTACTTAATATTTAAAGAGACTATTTAAAACAAATTTATCTAAAAGAGTATAATTTTTTTTGCAGAAAATTTAAACATTGCTTCCTAGTTTTAAGGAAGTGTATATCGACCCCTAATTTTAAAGCGGGTAAATTCAACCAGGAAAATTCCGGAAAAACATAAACACAATTTATAGGACCTTGGATAAATTTGCACAATTTACAAATACATTTACCAATTTATCTCATACCTGTGGTGTATATTACTCGTGTGATAAACCTTTGCTTTATCAAACGGGTGATGCTTTATCAAATACTTCTGATCCGAATTACTTTTGACATAGTCCCTCGGTTTTACGCTTCAGTGACATATTTTCGAAGATTTTCTATTTTCAACATATATATGTCTACTACCAAAAATTGATTTAAAATGGACTATGTCAAAGATTTCAATAACAAATATAAAGGAAAACATAACTGAGTACTTTGCAAAACTGCAAATTTCATTAGCTACCAATTATTTCATCCTGACGATGCGAAGAAAAAAGGACCCTTTGGTTGTGTTTTTATACATAATGTATTCCAGGGCTTTTATTTCACCACCATTGTCCAGTAAGCATCCTTATTCAACATTTTCAACAGCAAGTCAGTAGGCTAGTGTATTATAAAATATCTACAACTGTTCCTCGTCCGGGTTAATTTAAACTATCGAGCATTTGTATTTGTCAACAAACTTTATTATTCAAGTCTTCTTATCAGTATTTCCATTTAATTAAGTGATTTAGCTCTAAGAAAAATTATTTAGAGATAAAAAAAAAGTATTTTAAGGCTTATTTCAGTGAAACTTTACATTAAAACTGTAAGATTTATCTCCGAAATGACGTACTAAATTGTATTGCTCAGGGTCACAATAACCGCATAACACAACGTTGCATCATCGTTTACTCAGGTCATATAAGGGGCTGTCTCAAAAGCTTCATAATATAAATCAAATTATATGTGATAAATAGAACATTGGTCTATAACTGTTTGATTTTATATTTGCTTTATACAACTCCATAAAATGGTTATATTCGCTCGGCAAGCATCGCGAATATATACACCATTTCAACGAGTTGAATAATGTAAATATAAAATCACACAATACATGTATAGATATTATCTATATATACATTTTCATTTCTAACCTACGCTAATAAGAAACTTAAAGAAAGAAAAACGGGATTTAAGCAAAAGGGCTCGTTGGTCGCGGTAATTTTATGACTATGTTTACTTAATCTCTTCACGAAGAAGAGAAATACACAAAAATGTAGGAAACTGCTTAATATTGTAAAGCTTAATTGTATTGACTTTTCTTTACAATATAATAGTATGTAGCTTAAACAAATCTTGTCTAAAATTTAAAGTAAATCCACCCCCCTGTGACGTCATACATTTTACATAAACCATAAATTCATTAAAATTCTTGCAAGTAGATTTGTAATTTCTCTGTTATGATAGGTGCACATCAAAAACTCAAATCATTTTTTACTTGGAGATATTTAAAAAGCGTTTTTCATCCTTATATTCGACATAATTCAATAATGACAAAGGGAAATAACGCTTTTCTACTTTTCTCTAAGTGATACATCTAAATGCATTAATTTTTCTAATGTGAACAATTTTTTTCTTTTTTTTAATTAATTTTAGTTTTCTGGCAAAGTAAGCAATTAAATTTAAATAGACAAACAAGTATCCATCAACTTATATTTAGTTTTTAAACAAAAGAAAGTGTGATTTTCAGATGATAATTTCAGCCTTTGGTTTTTATTACCATACATCTTAAATAGTATGGATACATATATATTTTATTTATTTTTTGATGAAATTCAAGTCCAATAAGTTGAAAAAAAGTTAAGTTTTTAACTTTGAACCCATGATTTTATCGGTACGGAGTTATCTTAAGGTAGCTCTGGTGGTTAATTTGATTTTAACTAAAGGAATTACATAGTAAAGAAATCACCAGGTCCAACTGCGTGATAAAGATAGGCTTGAAAAAGACTGGTGCAAAAGAGCCATCCTTATACTGTGGTATCATTTAAATTCGTGTGGGCCATTTTTCGGGGATTGTGAATTCTTTGTTCATTCGAAAGGATTTAATTCCGTTGATGCGTCAGTTACTGTTTCAGTAACAAAGATAACTCTTTATAAAATTGTTTTCTTTGAGGATGTAAATTCATGGGGGAGGGCTACCCACATTTACCACGAAGATTGAGCCACCACGAATTCTAATGATTCCACAGTATAATGTTCCGGTACATAGTAAACTAAATTGTTATTGCACGATTAGTGCAATATTGTTGAACTTAACGCCGATTCCTGCGTTGATTTTGTATTTACTAAAGAATTTGTATTAAATTTTGAATATTATATCGCACGAAAGTCAGAAAATACATCAAACGTAAAATTGCGCTTAAGATCAAACTCACCAACTACATGTAGTACTATTGTATTCAATCCTATAGCTACCTCCAAGTTTTGTGCCGAAGCATAATTATGAAGCATTTAGCCCTTTTTCAATAAAAATATTCAATTTTCATTACTTCCATAGTTTTGTACATTTCTGTTCTCATTTATATGTGTTATTCTCATCAAGACTTAACAATGCATGTTTACATAAATATTTCGAAATACGTGTACCTCTGCATCCATCCAACTTTTCTAGAGACCATCCAAAACCACAAACTGCATAAAGAAACATTAAAATATGTTAAATTTTAAGCAAATAAAAAATTAACTCATGTGTTTTAAGTATTTATATTGGTACCTAAATTTCAAAACTGTCATTAAAATTTACTCTTATTTCTTTGTTCCTTATTTTAAAAATGCAGCAAAAATATGTTCAAAGTTTAACTAGAATAATAGTAAATATACTTGCTATTAATGCTGCTGAAATATCTCCATGTAGATTCAGATGCTGTAGTTTGCAATCCAAGCAATGAGCATCGTAGAAGGCCGCAGTCGTTTGAAATGGAATTAAACAAAAAGCCTTCGCAGAGTGCATGAATCAAGCATTTACTGGTACATCCAAACAGGGTTGATTTAAAAATAGGTACCAAGTAAGCTCCAATATGTTCAGGTAACAATTTATCAAAGGTTTTCAAATTTTTGAATTTACCCTTCATTATATCTTGTTGACATGAAGAAGACAAAAATAATAAAAATACTAATATTGTTTTAAAGATATTCATTTTTTCACAAATAAGAGCAGGCTCAAATGCTGCGCGTCTATAAATAGACTTTGATTTTCAAAGGATTTTTTAAAATATAGTCTAAATCAATGGTATTTCATCGTTGATTACTCTTAAGTAGGTATCTGTATTGCAGCGAAGCACACTAAGGTGATTATATTGTACGAGGTTTATAGTTTTTGAATGCCTTATTGCACCAAATGAATTGCGTTATTTTTTCTTTATCAGTTTTGAAAACTTTAATACCATCCTTTTGACAGGGTTTGTGGACTTGCTTTTCCTTAAAAAGATTAACTTATCACGGGTCTACGCACAGGTTAGTGTAAATGCTTTAAGTTTCAGATGTTACATTTGACAGACAGATTAATAAAGAATTTTAATACTGTTTTGATCTTCTCTCGGAGAACTTGATATATAATCTGTTCACAATTGTTATTGTGAATATTTGATTTTTTTTATTTTCTTCATTTATTTAAGCAATATATTTTCTTTTCTGGATCGAGAATTTAGAGCAATGCATCTCTTTTAAAACTCTGCAGTTTTACTAAGATTTTGCTTATTCATTGAAAATAACTTATTTAATAAGGCATTGTAAAGTTTTGAAATTGGAAATTAAAGATGTACTCGACAAAAGTGGGTACATTCACATTACATGTTGCAAAATAATCCCCAGTGCAAGGTATGCAGTGTTGAAAAAAAAGTGAATGAGGTTGTTATCGAGTCTATATGGTTTTTATATTTTTTTAGAGGTGGTATTTTTTTTCTCTTCTTACACATGAATTTCCTTAATCCCTTATGTTGATGCTTCTTAAAAGTAAATCAACATAAGGAGGTATGGCATGTGCAGTCAGCGTTAAAGGATTACAATTAGTGTAATCCTTTAATTAAAACAGTGATATCCTTCAAATGTCGAATTATATTTTTATGAATTTTAATTTAAGTAGTATCTTATAAAAGTTTAAAACATTGATTGTTCTCCCTAAAATATAATAGTTTTTTCACTTCTTAATAGTGCAAACCTTAGGAAATGAAAAGAAAAATCCTCGATTAGCATTTGGCACTTAATTTTAGTTCATTTATGAATATATAAACCGTTGTAAGCCATATTAACCAGATAATCAATATTGAGATCAATATAGTTTCAATTAATATTGTCTCATTATAAACAACATGTCACTACGCATAGTTTAGATGATATTGTACGTTTTTGTTTGTTCGTTTTTTTTTATAATCAAGATCAGAAGAGTTCTGTTTTAAATCATTAATTTGATCAGAAAATATTTGTAGAAAAGACAAAAACAAATTACATCCCTATTTTTGTTTCTATGCAAACATATGTATATTCTCTACAAATTGAAGTGTAATAATTATAAAAAAAATTAAACAGGTGACACGTTTAAAATTTGTTTGTCTGCCCTTGATTGAAACGATTTTAAATTATATAAATCGATAATTTAATACTACCGAAGGTAATAAGTGCATAACGATTCAAAATTAATGTACCAACAAAGTACTCAACACCCTGATGAGAACAAATGTTTACTCATTGATAATTCAAAGAATGCTTAAACTTGTGTTGGTCTTTATATAATTAGATAAATTTATTGGCATTAAGGATCGGTTAAAAACCGTTTCGACATTTATGTCTTTTTTCATATATGTATATCCCACTTAAACATCAAAACCCGTCGCTCATGTGCTTTTTTCTAAACAATCTATCCTGTTTTGTGAAGGACTTTAGAAATGATGAAAATGAAGCATTGCTTTAGATTTCAGTAACGAATACCTTTAAATTATATTTACTAACGTTAACTTAAAACTGTGTTACTGGATCAGTAGAAAACATGTTAACATATAACAATACATCCATGTCAATTATTTACGCAAAAATATGAAAGAACTTAAAATTTGAATTGACCTTAAAATTTGAGCTAATCTGATTTATTTTTAATAATTTGAATCCTCATATAATTAAATAAACATGATTATCTTCGTAAACTGAAGTGTATATACGATTACGAAAACATTAAATTGAATACTACGGAAGGATTCAAAACTAATTTCTTTACAACTTTGCTTCAATAATGCATCAGAAATTTTTATTCCTTTAAAGGTTCTTGACAAGAAACGTTTGACGCCTCTAACTACCTAATTATAGGGGCCAGCTCCTTTTTCTGTATACCGAATGAAAGGTCTTGGTAAGACTAAGAACTTTTGAAATACATATTAAAACAAATTTTTATCAGGTAGAAAATTAACACGGAAAATACGCGATTTTTTTTTAATTTGTTTCTTACCTTTGTTTCAACATCTATACCACCCCTTTTATTTGCATTTAAATAATAAATAAATTATATCTCGCACAAATTCAATGTATTAGCTTCCAAACTAGCCCATCTTTAAGACTCTGCCAGACATCGTTAAAGCTAAACCCGCCTGGACAAAAGAAGTCGTTAAATTTTACTAAAAGGGAAATAACTCAAAACCGGATGGGTTTGACAGTCCTGAAAATTTCAAAACAATCGGTGCACAAACGAGCGAGATATTAAGGATCAAAGTTGGCGTCTAGAAGAAAAAAAAAATAAGAAGAAATTTGAATTTTTTTCAGAATAATAGTAAGGTATTCCGCTCCCAGTCTCGCTTTTTACGCTCATATTGCGCAATACCCGCACAAAATATTATTGTAACGACATTCAAAAGATCAAAATGAACAACTTTTCCAGCGACAGCCATATCGAAATCTAAACCCTTTTCGAGTTATAAAGTAAAAACTTTCAAGTGCTCTGGATACTTAATTTGAGGGGCCAGCCCCTTTTTCTTGATGTCAAACAAAAGACATTGTAAATTCAAATCTTTCGTCTTCTACATGTCTCAACAAAATATTTGCGAGAAAAGAGATAAACTAAGAAACGCATGCAAAATTACAATGCTTTTTATCTCAATTTTCAATCCCTACCGAGCTCCGGTAATTTTTGTGCTAGGCAAATATGAATGCTTTTCTACAAGTTAACAATTGTTTGTTTACCATTATTGAAATTTTGAAATCGATATCGTAAGTAGTTCTTGAGAACACTCTTGGACAAACCAACACACTAAAATTCCTAAAATGTCAATATCTCAAAAACGGAAATGATGTTATCAACTTAAAGAAAAATTCTGTTAAGGTTCAGAAAATGTCATAAAAATCGGTAAAAAAAAATATCGGCACTTGGGGCTTGAACACGGGTCGCCTGGGCACATGTCCACGACTCTAACGACTGAGCTTTTCGGACTCTCGCTTCAAAACGTTGATGCTAGATATCTCGAGAATGCGTTTTTCGATTTTAAAACAATTTACATATTCTGAATCAGTGAAAAGGGTCACTGTCAGCCCTACAGAAAAATATCAAAAAAGAAAAAAAGTTGAACAAATTGATATTTTGTGTTTCTTTCCAGTGACGACCGGAAGTGACGGACGTTAATCATTTAACCTAACGGCATCCTTCTAAAAGTAGATCTATCATCGCTGAAAACTTAAGGTTTCTATCTTCAACCATTATTTAAATATTTGCTGGACAAAATGAATTTTTGAAAAAAGTAAATCTAGAGGCGTCAAACGACCGTTGACGAAAGGAAGTGACGTCATATTCGAAAAGATGCGTATGCATAGCTTTAGGTACTCCCTTCTATTTGTGAAAATTTCGTGAAAATCTGTCGAATTGTTTTTAAAATATATGGTTTTGAAAAATTTGGTGCAAGAAAAAAACAAGAAAAATAATAGGTCAAAAGAAACCTAACGAAAACAATAAGGTCTTCCGTTGGAAACGGAAGACCTTAATAAAAAGAAACATTACAATCACTATAAGGTCTTCCGTTGTATTACGGCATTATGAATTTTCTTTTTCTTATTTACAGAATGTCATCAGAGCAACGACGAAACTGTCCTAGCATCATTTGCAGCAAAAGAACGAAACAACATGAGAGAAGGCCTCTATCTTGTGCAAACAACAAACATTTAAGAGTAAAAATCAACAAGCATCAAGCATTTTGTGAAAAATATGGAAAGTGACATAAAAACAAAAATGATAAAAACACATATTAAGATAATCAGAATGAAGATTGTATTAAAAATATTTGGGTAATTTTTTTTTTATTCGTGTTGTTACTATGGAAACCACGTGCTTTTAGACTGACTGATTTGTACTTCATTTTAACATGAAAATTGTTGTATATACAAATACAATATGATGTTAAATCATCTTAAAACTCTATCAATAATTTTTTATACTACAAAACACTTTGCTGTAATTTAAACATCATTAAGAATTTACATTTACTTCATCCTTTGATATTTATACCCGTTTTATCTTGTTAATTTTGCATGCAAACACCAGTCAATTCAGTGCACTTTTATAAAATTCTACAACCATGTCAAGGTTAACTAACACCACATATTTATATTATGACATTTGTTCTAGAAGAATCAATTAAAAAATCTTTAGGCAAGTCACCCGTTTATAAATAAATACCGATTTTATACACCTGGAAACGTGCAAGTTTTACTCTAATTACCTCCCTTTGATAAGACTCTCTTACGAAAGAGGTAAAAACGGTATTTTGTTTACATTGTTTACATCCATTGATCCAATATTTCTACGGAGCTGAAGTGAGACGACTATGGATTATTTTAGTTTATGGATTATAGAAGTGTTCATTTAGTTCATTATTATGGTAAGTGACAACTTTTACTGGTTTCTTATCTACTAGGAAACATTTCTTTAACGGGAGAAATAGTGGATGCTGTAGATCTTCGTGAAAATTCGGATTAACATGTCAATGCACACAAAATTATATATAATAGTTTAAACATGACAAAGAAAATTTATACGTGATTCCTTAGTATACATATTGTTTGTGCATCAAGGACAATAACAAACTTTTAATGAAAAATATATCAACATACATGTATAGACTATGGTAGCTACATGTATTTTGGTACATGTAGTATACAAGTACATGTTTGAATGTATCTTGTGTGAATAATTGACCAGTCTTTTTATTATTCTATATGTTGATAATCAATGTTGTATTCATATAAAATCAACTATTTGTACCATATTGCTTGAAAAAGTCAAGATTTTTCACCTAATGAATTATAACAGTAAAATACTTTAATATATGAGTTTTCAAGACAGTTTAATTAAATAGGGAATGGAAAGGTGTATTAGTTGTAACAGGTTCTTTGTTTTATTACAGATAACTTAGTGGGTTGTAAACAGAAAATGTGTCACATTCAAGCCAAATGAATCAACTTAAACGAGGATGGACACTAAAATCTACCATGTCTACATAAAAATTGAAATATTCACACCAGACAGTTAAGAGACAATGCTTGAAATATTTAAATTTTGCGAAAGAAGAGGGTGAAAGTGCAATTGTGAAAAAACAGACCAACAAATGCAACAAATTAAAACTAAAGTTGACAAGGGATGATTTTCTTTAGCAGAATTTCGTTCATCCTTGAAGATAAACAGCTATGTTAGCCACTTTGTTCCACAGAAAAGAAGAGCTGGCTTTCAAATAAAACTGAAAATCTTATCAAATAGAATTCAAAATTATATATAATTATATATAGGGATATTTGGGTTAAATACAAAGGTACAAACAAGTATTTTCTAAACTATTTCAAAGCAAATGTGTGCCTGACTTATACTCTTTCTACTTTTGAAAATAAAATGTGTTCATATATATGTCAATGCTGATGCATAATGATTTATTACCACTTGATCATTTGAGTTGTTGAATTATTTTCAGTGAAAATTATTACATCTTGAATAAATGTACAAGAAAATTAATGATGGTAAAAATTAAAGTTGATATTCATAAGATTTTTTTATTTGTGTTTACTTTACATTGTTAAATAAAGAAGGAAATCCATGTTAGATAGAGCATTCAGCAAGTTCTGCAGTAAAAGCAGTAATACTTAAGTATTGAATCCTTATTTTTTGAAAGATATAGTCTCATAACTGCAACGGTGTGTGCATACAAATTGAATAACGCGCGTTAGCGCGTTTTGAAAATTTGTTTGCACACACCGTTGCAGTTATGAGACTATGTCTTTCAAAAAATAAGGATTTAATGCTTATATTTAATTTTTTTTACCTTCTTGTCTTGTACACAAATGCAAATTATACCTCAAAATTACTGTATTATCCTATGGGTAAGTTCAAATCAATGGAAGAGCCACAGTAACAGCCACAAGCGTGATCTTTGATTTTCGCTTGTGACGTTGTATTTATCAGCGTTAAACGTTTGTGACGTCAGAATTAAAACTCGTGATTTAACCTATTTGTACCCTGTCTGTGTTATGGTGCTATATCTGCAGTAGCTTTAAATGCAAAATATATGTGTAATGTAAATATAGGTTTATGTCAAGCTATTTGAACTGCCCTGATCACATTGACAAAACCAAGACTAAATAGGAAATAAATTCATGCATATGAATATAAACCAACAATTCACATATTGATATTAAGGCTACTGTACTATCTATATCATCTGACTTTCAAAATATTTCTCTGAATTACCTTGATTTTAATTACAAATGAAATCATTTAAATTTTTTGCAGACCAATTCAATTTTATGTAAAATAATTGATTATTAGATTTTGAAGAAAAAATATTTCCCCATCTTAAGGACAAAAAAGTTTAATTACTGATCGATAAGGGAGATGGAGAGAACACTTTTTAAATGTGGCTTAGTACATCAGTTCTTAAAGGAAGCATAAACATATATTGTTGACTGAATTATTCTTTTGAGACAATATTTCTTATGTGAAATTCCTGCATGCATGGGTACTGGGAGGGGGCGGATATGACCAATTTAACTGAAATAATTATTGTCATTTATTTGTTATAGTTACATCCAAAAACAATTTGGGCTGATATCACTGAAAGAAGGAAACTATTGGTGACTGCATGTGTTCAACTATAAAATCTTTATGATAATCAGATGAACATCTAAATTGGATATGTTGCCTTCTGAGGAATAAGTTACCTCCTTGATTTCTTTTTCTGACCTTCACTTTTTGAATAACATCTCTGCACATACTTTTTCATGCAGCAATGTTTTTCTAAGATATACATATTGAAAAATGAATTATGATGGACTTCAACCCCCCCCCCCAAAAAAAAAATAATCTTATTGGTGTTTGATTTTATCGGAACAACTTGAAATCTCCTAGACATGTTAGAGTAGACTGGAGATTCAATATTACATATATAGATGAAGAGCATGTCTTTCTTCTAAACTGATGATGTCATTTTAAATAATTACGCACCCTTCAGAGAGCTTTATAGGTGATAGACTTTTAGTGTTAACTGCTTCAAATACAAAGAAAAAACCTGGAATATTTTAAGCGTTTTTTGTAAGAATTTTACATTTAACGAGGCCGGGTCTAATTTTTTCTGCCCTAGATTTTTTAATGAATTTTTTTACATGAATTTCTACTGATATAATTATTATTTTAAGGAAAAAAAATCAGACATCTACCACACCGTTTGTTCAAGGGGTCATCTCAAAGTTTGCTAATCTTTAACATAGGACCCTATGGGATTTTGCTTGAAATGTATCAATTTTGCTCATTTTTTACATTTTTTTTTAAAACTTCTGCCCTAAAGATTTCTTTTTCTGTTTTACATATTAAAGTTATTGCTTAAAGGCATCAAATGGTCAAATAAAAAAAACCTTTTACCTCCTGGTTTGATCCAGGGGTCTTATCAAAGTTGTTTTTTGTATGCCCAATTTCCCAGTTTGCCAGATAATGGCTATTTTTTTATTTGACAAAGACGGAAATGGTGATCTTAATAGTATTATTAAAACATTCAGACACATTTAAGTAATAAATAAATATATAATATCGCATATTAAGGGTCATTATATAAAATACATGGTTATACTGTCTTGAAATATAGAAATTAAGCTATATTTAGGCGGGTTAAGAAAACGTGACAGAGGGCTAGGCTTGCTGAACCCTCTTCACGTTTTCGAACCGAGCCCAAATATAGCTTATACTTCGAGACATTTATGTTTATTCCACAATCGAGCTATTTTCGACAAATTTCGCTAAATATCTGCATTTGAAACTATCACGCCATGGCGTCAACAAAGCAAACAAATGACGTCACAATACAAATGAAACGCTGCGCGAAAGCGTGCGTACTCGTTCTGTAATCGGCCTCGTTAAAGCCCTCTTTCTAAACATTGATATAGGATATCTTATTTATGAATTGAAAAAAAAAAATATCTAGAAAACTGCATTGAAATCATAAGAAATCTAAACATTAAGAAAGCTTTTATTTCAAATCACACTTAATATTATTAAAAGTTGGCTAATTTTAAGTACAAAAAGGTCAGGAAAGATGCAACTTAAACAAAATATATATCATATATATATTTATTTTATATATTCATTCTGACCATCATTATAGTACTTATATAATGAAAAACAATATTGGTATATGACGTTATTGTTTACATTTTTTGTCAAGAATATCTAAGTCATATTTTATTATGTTGAGAATTGCACTTTAAGTACAAAAAGGTCAAATAAAATTAACTCAGAGGGTAAAGCCTGACCTCCTTCCCTTGTTTTTCTTGGTACATAATATTTTAAATGATTGTTTTGTATACAGATGTTCACTAAATTTATGATTCAACCACATTGAGGAGTGAAATACCTCATTTAGAAATGAAATTAGTATTTTACCTTGTATTTGCCCTTACATCCGTGTGTCCATGTTTTCTAATTTTAGATAAAATGAATGATCTTTAAAATGTCATTTAAAAAAACCAACTTTATAAAATAGAAAATTTGACTTATTGTGCATCTTTAACCATGGAATATTTTAAAAATAAGGTACAATATGATGTATTCAATTTAATAATACTTGGTTTTTATGTTACCTTTACCCCTGTGTAAAAGCTTAAAATGCAAATTTGATATACTTTTAAACCTTGTACAACTTTTTCCCCTCAAAGTTGCCTATGGATTTTATTTTGCATATATATAGTACAGATGATCACTTACAGAAATACATAATTCATTTTTCCAGCAGTGGTTGTAGATTTTGCATATAAAGTGATAAAGATGTGCAATTTTTGAAAATTGATAAGTGTCTAAATGCATGTTCTCTCCCTGTTGTCATGGCAACAATTACAATGAAATATTTTAAAAATTTATTTTTTCCTATAAATGGGAAAACACAATCTTATAATAAATACAAAAACCAAAATACTATATAATATCATGTAAAGGAATAATTTACATAGATGTTTTGCTAAAATCATTGTTTTATTTTCAAAGATTTGTGCACCCGTAACTAAGGAAAAAAATTTCCTTGGATACCAGTCCCTTAGTATGACAAAAATCATTGTTTATCAGGGTTTTTGTGTTACGTAGATTAAAATCAATAATATACAAGCAGCTTTTCAAAAAAAAATTTCCACTTTCCATGGAATGCTTGATGTTTGTTGATTTTTACTCTTAAGGAAGTACATTGAAAAAAAAATTTCGTAGTTAACTGCAGAGAAAATGATATACTGTGTGGTAGATGCAGACGAGAGTATTACACACATACCACACAGCAAAGGAATCATCAGGGAATACCTGGACCCAAACCTGATGTCCATAACAAAGGCAAAAACATCAGTGGAATTTTCCCCTAAGAATATAACATTACCCCTCCCATCAGTAGGAGGGAGTCATTCTACATGGGTATATCCCTCTAACTATTTTTAGAATCGGTAGGACAACAAAGAAGTGCCTATAAGCAAAATAGTCCCTATACTTGCAGAGTGTATATACATTTATTGGGACATTTTAAATCAGAATGCTTGACACATGTCAGAAAAGAGGATTTGCAATTTTTAAAACAAGTGTCAAAATTGAATTATCATTTGAAGAAAAGAATTGAAATTGTTTGATGTACACCCTTTCCAAAACTGAGAAATTCCCTACTTTTACTTTCATTTTCAGAGTTTTTCAATACAGACGCATTTTGCCGGAAAACGAATCTGACTTCAAACCACGAAATTTTAACAGGAAAGAGACAATTTGATGAGCTTTCATTCAAGAGGTCCCTCGTTGCTGAACGAAAATTAGGGCCGGAGCTATGAACCATAACGTTAACATTACCGCCTATGGAAAATGCATTAGTGGACTATACCCATATTGAGCTCCATGTACATCTTCTCATTTATGTGAATAAACTAAATTTCCAACAAGTTCAACAAGTTTAATCATTTTAATAGCATATTTTCCAAGAAAATATCCATCACAACCCCCCCCCCCTGGATTTTCAAAAAAACAATTTAAAATAAAGAAATTGTGATTTTAACTTGAATGTAATTTATTTTGAGTTTTTAAATTAAAAAAAATGAAAATGTAGGTGTGTTTCATATTATATATGAGTTTAGAAGACATTTTTTATAAATTTTGAGACCAAATATCACTTCGGGTTTTAGTGCGATCATTTCAAGCGAGCAAAAGTGAAAGTAGAAAAGCAGAAAGTTTCCGGTGAGGAAAAATACTTCATTCTAGCAGTGTCTAGCTATCTAAGATTAGTTTGCATTGTAAGGGAATTGTATTAGATGAGTGTCCGGTAGGTTCCAAATCTATATTTATGATGATAGATTTGCATTAAATTGGAGTAAATTAATTTGTCATGCATGTGACATGACTATGTACCGAAGATGTAGCTCTTTAACATGTAGAAGCCTACCATGTTGGTTTGTACTTAATCCACAAAATATATCTTTGTTTATCATAAGCAAAATTGAATGAAATTATCAGTAATCATTTTAGGTAGATATTTACTAGTATTTATTTATTCATACTATTGAAAAAATAGATCAATATGTTTGGGTGGGGGTTGATATTGAATGTTATTGGGGGGGGGGGGGTGTTGGTCTTTAGGCTGTATAGATGTGTTGTGCATGAAGATGTAGTTATTGTTGCCTATCTGTTCTCTCTTTCTGTATCTTTCCCCCTCTCTCTAATTCTGTCTCTCTGTCTCTGTCTGTCTCTCTCTCTGTCTCTCTGTCTCTGTCTGTCTATCTCTCTGTCTCTCTCTCAACATATGGCTGCTTTTGATATGGAATTGCAAATGTTGGGAATAGTGTTGGATAATGTAGAATTTAATTCAAAACATTTCATTTTAGATAACATGTAAATTGAAATGGAAGTCTTCTTCAAAGAATAAAACACAACAATGAGCCACACTTGATGTAAGTAAAATTTATTTTTGTAATTTCACTCGTCCAAGTTTAAAAGAAAGAACCTATAAAAACTATATACCCTGCATGGCCAGTATTTCACATGCAGATAATTTAGAATATTATAGATACTGGGAAACTTTACATTGATTATACATATTTCACAGACTTTGTGGGTATTTCTTGTTCTTCTGGATTTTGAACTTTATTTAAATGTAGACTCTCTTCCACAGGATATGTCTTTTGATAATTTTTGTTAAATTTGTTACCATGGTAACAATATACAAGAGTAAAAGAAAAAATCCTTATTAGCAAGTTTCTTTTCCCTATGACATATATTTAATGAGTTAAGTCATGGTGCATTTGTTCCGAAATAAGGCTTTAATAAAAGTTCAGCAAATATTACACTTATATGAGTAAAAACAACTCATCACTATGACGTCATTATGACGTCACAGGTGAGGTAATCTCAAGCTAGCATCAAAATGGAGCAAAAACTGAATTGAGGGCCTCACATTATAGAGTCATATAACTTTATTATTTATAAACCAATACCTACATGTAATACCTTGATGGATAGGGAAATTCCTAAACTTTTCTATTTTACCTTTTTCGCGGTGTTTGAAAACAATTCTTTTTTGTAACTAAAGAAAAACTCATGATTTTTACGACAACAATTTTATAAAATCAGACATAATTGAGCTTTTTCATAAGAATATGAACAAAATAAATTTGGTAAAATATTGAATGTTTATGTTTTTCATGTATTTTAATCCTTGAGATTAAAGTTTCCTCAATTTATGCAATTTGAAGAGCATCGAGTGCCAATGAGCTATATGTTGTTAAGGTAAATTATGACTGGACTGTTTCTTCAAATTTCATGCATGTGTATCAATGCTGCAAAATCCATAGTTATGTATTGAATTTTTCAAAATTTGGAATGATGGTTCTTTATAGTGTCTAGAGTGAATATATAGGCCTAGAATTGTTAATAACAACAATGACTGTTTTATATTGTGTATATCCCTCTAACTATTTTTAGAATTGGTAGGACAACAAAGAAGTGCCTATAAGCAAAATAGTCCCTATACTTGCAGAGTGTATATACATTTATTGGGACATTTTAAATCAGAATGCTTGACACATGTCAGAAAAGAGGATTTGCAATTTTTAAAACAAGTGTCAAAATTGAATTATCATTTGAAGAAAAGAATTGAAATTGTTTGATGTACACCCTTTCCAAAACTGAGAAATTCCCTACTTTTACTTTCATTTTCAGAGTTTTTCAATACAGACGCATTTTGCCGGAAAACGAATTACCGCCTATGGAAAATGCATTAGTGGACTATACCCACATGTTGCGTTTGCAAAAAGCGAGGGCCTAAGTTGATAGTTGTGTCACTGAAAGCAAGGTTTAATTGTTTTTTGTACAAGAATGTGACCATTCCCTAAGGATCAAGGTGCTGTCCAGTACATATTGCCGATGACATAATGATCGAGGAGGCAGTCAATGTGATGAACAACTTCAGGCAAAACACGAACTTCAATCGAACACAAATTATGGATCTTCTCGGTAAAGTACTAGAAGCACTGCTGAAGAAAGATGAAAAGGGAATTAACTTTGATTCTACTTTCAGTGATACGGACATAAAAAAAAATGACTGGTCTCAACAGAGCAGCATTTGAAAACTTGTTGACATATCTGTCGTCAATTCGTGCAGGTTCGAAGTGCGAGGACCTGTTTGGGTATTTTCCTCACAAAATTGAAAACCTTTTTATCGAATAAAATATTAGCCACATTATTCCAGGTTTCCAGAGACTCTATCAGGCGGGCCATAAAATCAGTCAGAAAAAATTTACTACAAACATTTACGCCACATCATATTGGTTTCGAACATGTAACAAGAGAAGATCTCATTATCCCTTTGGCTCAGACTCTATTTGGTCAAGGTTTGAATCCGGCTATTCTTGTATTAGATGGAACATACATATATATTCAAAAAAGTTCTCAGTTTCGGTTCCAGCGACGTTCTTACAATTTGCACAAACACCGGCCTCTGATCAAGATGATGGTAGTAGTGTCTACTTCTGGCTATTTTGTAAGCGTCATTGGACCATATCTATCTGATGCCCAGAATAATGATGCAAAGATACTGAAACACATGTTTGCCCACGACTAAGAAGAAATAGCAAACTGGATGAAGGACGAAGATGTTTTCGTTGTTGACAGAGGGTTTCGAGATTCGGTAAATTTTCTTAGCGATATCAGCATAAAGACGGAAAAGCATGCCTTTTTGAAAAAAAAGGACAAAAACAGCTGGATACAGAACAAAGTAATACTTCGCGTCTTGTAACTAAAGTCAGATGGGTGGTTGAATCGGCCAACGCTAGACTTAAATCCTGGAAGTATTTTGACAGAGTTCTTCCAAACACTCTCATACCTTTTGTTGGCGAAGACATTTCGATAGCAGCGGCTCTATGTAAGAAATACCTACCAGCACTAAGCACTGAAAAGGAAAATGATGAAGCTATTGGCTTTAAATGTTACATCTTCAAGACTAAATAATGACCTGCAGATTCGAGTTGAAGAGGAGATCAGAGGATTGGCAATTGGGGTGTATCAAGTAGGTCTTGTAAAGTTCTATGTGCAAGAACAGTTTAATGAAAACTCGGAATATGAAGTCATTGTTAACCAACTCGATCCCAATTTGATATGCACCAAACTTCAAAGTCGTCAAATTTCGTCGAAATCCTACCTGCTCTGGATAGTATTTGACGACATCCAAGTCACCTCCTGGTATAGTAGATATAAGACTGGATCTTGAGTTGTCGGCATGTGTGTGCATATTACATCTGTTCTTTGTTACCTGGCATAAGCGCGGCATCTCTCTCAACCATTATTACTCTCAGCCCATATTACTGACTGGACACAACACATGAAAGACGCAAAAGATTTGCCATAACCAGAGGAAATCAATGACAGTGACTCTAGTGATGACGGATGTATTGAATAATAACATTTTTCTGGATTTTTTTAATTCAATGAATGAAATAAAAACCCTTAGAGGACAAATCTGAATCATTGTGTGACTTTTATTTGTTATAAGCTGCTCAGTTTACCTTTATTTTTGGTTTTGTGGAGATCAGTTCAACTTAGTGCATGAAGGTCAAGAAGTAGGACTACGGGGTAGGTTGAGGTATTGAACACTCTTACTAATTTAATCTAATATTAATTTTTCAACAGGTTTGTATAATTTAAGTTATTTAACATACATTCGGATTTTATTGTATACGACATTAAGGTAAATATCAACAGGGTTTCAGTTTTCCAGAAATTTGCCATTTTTCAGTGAAGTATAAAACTTGCTCAAAAAATCTAAAAATTCAAAACATGAGGGTGAAAAGCGTGTTTGTGTATTCTAATAGACCTGTTCGATTAATCCATGAACATTTTTTTCAATTTTTATTTTGGGGCCAAATTTGGTTGTTATAGCTCCTTCCCAATAATTGTCCACAAGAAATTAACATCAACATTCTCAGGTCTAGGCGAGCTTCAAGGATAATGACTTCTGGTCTAATTTAAAACAAACAAGCAAATTAACTATAACAAATCCATTTTGCATAAAAATTTAAAGTCTCCAACTTTAACGGTTTTTGAGGAGATGCGTGTACAATATCATAAACCAAAATACACACAAAGGGATATATTTAAGAGTTGGAAGTGAATTTCAAAACAGGAAGTAGGATGCAAAGAGACATTTACCTAAGACATCATCCCTGTAAAAATCATTACACTCGATGGAGAAATGGATGAGAATTTAAGGATGTCCACCAAGAAGATAAATGACTAGACACAATCTCGTTGCGAGCAACAACATTCTTTTCCAGATATCTCAAGAACGGTAACAAAGTTCTAAGCACTTGTTAAATAAAATATGTTAAATATGAGAATTTTTTTTTAATATCAAGAAAAAGGGACAGAAGAAAAAGGGAGAGACCCCTCAATTTAGTGACCAAAAGGGCTCCAGGGTATTTTTCATAGCACATTACTGAAAACATATTTTATAACATGTTAAAAGCGAAAATCAGGGGTTTTAAGGGCCTAGAGCAAATAGCAATCCATTCAAACAATTAGCATTTGGTTTAAATTTTCTCATCAATAATTTCATTCACAATAAATAGATTATGTAAAAAAAAATTAACGTTATCTAACATTGCTGAAAAGTAAACAAAAAAAATGTATAATGTGCTTTTAATTCAGTTTAGTTTTACTGGCAAAACAATGGCGCTTAAACATTTTAAATTCGTAATTTATTAAGCTGTGTTTAGCTTGCAGTAACCCAAAAATCCCATTTTTAAGACAAACATAAAAAAATACAAAACCTCTGCATTTCATAAATTTAATACAACATTCGTAAATGATTACAGGTATTTAATTACAAAACCAAAATTATTTTACAATGATAATGAAATAGATATAAGGAGTAGTTTGAACGATAAAAAGTAGTTAGAGCTAATGTCAAATAAAATATTTCATGCAAAAAACTTTCTGCTTGCTGAAGCGAGCACCAAGCCCAAAACAAAACCCATCAGACCTGTCAAAACTGCCAAAACTGCAAAATCACTCTGAAAAAAAACCCACATAGTATCAAAAATAAATAAAAGTGAAACCTTTTGAATTCAAATTGAATATGTGTCAAACAATTTGATTATAACAAACATCTTTGCATGCATCTTGGATGAATTGATTTAATAATGATTCAATTTATATTTTACAACCTCATTGTATTGAATACTATATATCTTAAATTGTATCATTAAGTGCTGTAAAATCGATGTAAATAATACAATTGATTGATATTAATAATTAAATAAGGCCAAAAAACAAACGTCAGTACACTTCAGCCTTATTTCCAAATACGATTTAAAACTCTTTTTTTTTATTTAACTCCGTTATATGAAAATGTATTCATTTTATATTTTCAAAAAAAAAAAATGTTTATTAGTATAAAAACATATATTTTCACGTAGTTTAAAATTAATCATTGATGTGGATCATTTTGAAGATCATTTATGTATGGAATTGGAGTTTAGCTATTTCCATTCCTTCGATCTTTTCATTGTTGCAATTTAAGTGCTTTAGATGGGAAAATCACGATATCACAACTTTTAGTGCACTAAACAGCATACAAATGCAGGGTTACAATGACATTCAATAAAAAAAGACGCTTTAAATGTAAAAAAAAAAATGGAATCTCGGTCGATATCACTTTCTGTGTTTTCGGGCGTTATCACTTGTTCATATAAACACATATCTACCTACAATGAAGTCCATTATTGTAAAATAATTTTACTCGTATGTTAACTCGATTTACCCCAGTGAGCTTGAAATAAGAGATACCACAGATTTTGAGACATCTGTTTCATATTTTGAAATTCTACTAGAAAAAGACATTAATGATAACAAAACCGCATAATTAACCTGATGATTTCAATTTTTCAATCTTGAACATACATTACTTATGTAGCAATATACAATAATCAACTGCTTATGGGGTTAATATACGTCAGCTTATTCGTTTTGCAAAAGCATGTTGTACATATAAACAATTTCTCAAACTGGGCAAGCTTCTAAAAAAACATATTTATGAACATAAAAGGTTTATGGATAAAGATTTTCTTTATTAAATTTGTATTTCGCGCCTTTTGTGTATGACTAAGTATTATTTACATTGTCTGCGCATGCCATTGTTTTTATTCTGTAAAGGAGATCGGAGCAAGTCTTAGTGTGGTTTTTTGTGTTTTTGCGAGCTTTATTTGATACCATACATTACTATTGTCGTAGCAGAGGGAACATGTGACCTGAGGATACCAACTGATTGAAGACTCAGGTAATAATTCGGGAAAGCCATTGCATTTTTCATCGAATGGTGCTTCAATCGTCCGACTTTGGTGTAAATTCAAATCCGAGATCTATATTCGGACATTAAAGTTACTCGGGAATTAACTGTGAATTACATTTGGCGATTCTTATAACATTTCTAGTGATTGTATAGTTTAGGACTAAGCCTTATTTGCTTTCAAACTCTATAAACTGGACTGTGAAGCAGAATCCCACAATGTAAACAAGAGATCACGTGACCAACAATGACACAATGACGACGCTATGCATTGGCAGTTCACACGTACGGAGATTTCATCAATTCATAGGAACCCACCGATCTTCATCAGAAGTATTTAATATCGAACTACTACCTCAAGTAAGTTTCTTTGGAATTGGTGGAGCGAAAGTCAGTAGCCCGCGCCATCTGCAGGAGTTCGGTTGTGAAATTCAACGTATCAAACCCGTCCACCTGATAGTTCACTTCGGTGGTAATGATCTTGACAGTGTAGAATATAGTGTGGACATTACTATTCATGGCTTAATAGCGTGGTTGACAAGGGTGAGAAGAATAAACAATTTGTCGTCAATAACAATCATCAGACTCCTTCCTAGACCTGTAACACGTTATATAAGTGCTCTAGAGTACACGGACAGAGTTCTCAAAGCCAACGCCTTGCTAAAAGAACAGTGCGCAGAATTTAACTTTACATATTGGAGATTGAAAGGTTTTACGAATTGTACAGACAATATATTCCTGGATGGGGTACACCTAAACTCATATGGGATGCGGAAATATTACCGACAGATGCGGGGAATCCTTTTAAAAAATCAGAGCAATAGAACCTCTAGCCATGATGACAGGTGCTTCTGGCTATTTGGTTAATTTATATGTATATTGTAGAGATATGAACATATAATAAGCATTGGCCTTAATGAAATGCACTGACTTCAATTTCAACATTAATCATGATCTCTTCTTTTCAGATGATTTTATTCATTCCAAACTTTGTATAATTATATAGATGATTATATATATATATATATATATATATATATATATATATATATATATATATATATATATATATATATATATATATATATATACAGGAATATTTCAAAGAATATTATCATTTAGTCATTCAACATTTGGTGACTTAGCCGTTCATATTTTGTATAGCACAATAAGTAGACTTTAGTCAATTAACAATCATATTTTCCTTTTTAGCTACCCGTATAGTAGTATTCCGGTATAGTAGATTGGACTACACGGTCTACCCCAATATTTGTTAATTTTGTGGGACATTTTGCAGAGTTAAAGGTAATGTATGCCACATACCTTTAATATGAACATTTGAAAAATGAATTAGCATGCCTTATTTGGGCAAGCTTTAAAGAAATGATTGATATCAAAACCAGTAATAATGCACTGAATTTTTGATAAAGCTCTGGTTTTGTTCAGAAGTACAAGCTCTGGCTTGCACTGATATCTAATATTATGAGCTCTGGCTACGCAAAATAGCAATTAACTATGATGAATAGCTCTGGCTACTATTTGGCTCTGGCCAATTATTGATTTTAGCTCTGGCTTCATATGGCAGCTTTGGCTGCATCAGCTATTTGCAGCAATTCATGTAGCAGTGTTGTTAGGTCAAACTACTACCCTGGTAGTAATAACATGATCTATACTAATGAAGCTCTACTAATTCAGTGAAGCAGACCATATTTTGAACACTGTCTTTCACTGCAAGTGTATTGAAGTAATACATGATCTATGCATTCTGTTCGCGGCATTAGCAGCGAAATAATTTTTCTTTTAATCATAATGTTGGGTTTTTTCCAGGATGGCTTCCGCACCTAAACCTGACCGTCGCGTCAGGAAGTCTCACCAGCAAGCAAACAGTACGACGCAGCCCAATCAAACTGACGACATCACCCAACTGGTGGAAACTTGCATGGCAGCAGCAATGCCCATTGTCCAAGAAACAGTGCGACAGTGCAACATTAACTCGAGACAAAACGACACTTCGCAGGAGGCAGCTACATCAGATCCAGGAATATCCACCTTGGTGGACATCACCTCAGCAGGTACATCCTCGGTAGATCTCCATACTCCCACTCCAGCCTTAACGAACCCTGGCATTTCTAGACCGGTGGGCCTAGGGGTGGACCCTAAAATCACGGCAAAAATGTTTGCTAATGAGTACGTCAAATTGGTCTCGCTATTGCCCAAAAACGCCTGGGATCAGGAACCCAAATTTAAAACTTTTGAACAAGATGGCCAGCTTATATTTGTTAAAACAAATGACCATGAAAAAATTAAAACCCTTTCTCAGTGGACAGAGGCCTTTCATGTTTTTGTGGCAATTTATTGCCAAAAGCATCCCAAAGATGTAGGGCATTTGATGACATACGCTCAAATCGTTCAGGGCATAGCACAATCTTGCGGGGACGAAGCTGCCATTGATAATGATGAAAAATTTCGTCAATGGCGCCAAGTAGCAGCCCAAGCATATCCCTGGAATCTAAAAAACATGGAACTCTTTCAAGACGCAATTATCACTAGCCTTGATACCAAGTCAAAGTTCAAAAAGCAGCCCTTTCGAGCAAATTCAGGGAAGCAAAAATATTGCTTCTCTTTTAACAACAAGGTATCATGCAATAAGGCCAACTCCTGCACATATGCACACATATGTCAATACTGCGCAGGACGACACTCAAGATTACAGTGCTAAAAAAATCGCTCCAACTTCTCAAATATTAGCCAGCCTAAATCGGTTCTTCCCGATTCCTCAAAGAAACAAACAACCCATCCAAAATAAATCTAACTGTACTATTACTACACCGATAGATTCCGATGCATTAGCAAAATATCTAGAAGGATATGACCCAGAACTCTCTCAATTCCTTGTAACAGGTTTTTCTTTTGGTTTTAGAATTCCTTATGTAGGGGAACGCAAATTTCGTTTATGAAATAATTTACCATCTTTTGAAAAGAATAAGTCAGTTGGACTTCAAAAAATTTCACAAGAACTTTGCACTGGAAGAATAGCAGGTCCTTTTTCATCTCCCCCCTTTACAAACATCCAAGTGTCACCTTTGGGAATAGTTCCAAAAAAGAATCCCGGCGAGTTCCGCATGATTCACCATCTATCTTATCCTAAAGGCTCATCTATCAATGACCATATTCCAGCTCAATACTGTTCAGTTCAATACCAATCTATCGATCATGCAATTGCAGCAATCAAACGAATAGGAGTAGGGGCTCTTCTGTCAAAGTCAGATCTCGAAAATGCTTATAAGCAATTACCCATTCACCCTGACGATTTTGAATTGTTAGGATTCCTGATTGAAGGCTCATTTTATTTCGACAAAACATTACCCTTTGGCCTCAGCTATTCGTGCCAACTTTTTGAAAAGTTTAGTTCAGCCCTTCAGTGGATACTAGAGTTTAAATTTAAGGTTTCTGAGTGTGTTCACGTGTTAGATGATTTTCTGTTTATTGGGCAGCCAAACTCTAACGAATTCTATGATGCATTATTGTCATTTTACACCCTGGCAACTGATATCAACCTACCAATTAAATCGGAAAAAAACAGTCCTACCCACCACTACAATCACGTTTTCGGGTTTGGAATTAGATTCTGTGAAATTCGAAGTGAGGCTACCAGAAGACAAACTAGTGAATATGAGAAACAAAATTTGCACTTTCAAAAGAAAGCGCTCGGCAACTTTACAAGAGTTGCAATCACTAATTGGTCTCTTAAATTTTGCATGTGCGGTTGTACCCCCTGGCAGAACATTCCTTCGAAGAATTATTGATTTAACCAATGGCTTATCAAAACCATACCATCATCGCAGATTAAATTAAGAATCTCGAGCTGATCTGCAAGCGTGGTCCATTTTCTTAGAAAACTTTAATGGACGAGCTCTTTGCCACTCGGGAATAACCCATACTTCCCAGTCCCTTCACCTTTATACAGATGCCAGTAATTCTGGATATGGGGGTGTATTTGGGCATCAGTGGTTTTATGGTCCTTTTGATGCTAGTTGGTTGAATTTTCATATATCTGTCAGAGAATTTTTACCAATCGTTTTAGCAATTGAAATGTGGGGCCCAACGGTTACCAATACTTCCATAACATTCCACTCAGATAACGATGCGGTAGTTCATGTGATAAATAAAAATACATCGAAGGATCCAAACCTTATGTCCCTTATGAGGCGACTTATGATTGCATCTCTGAGATACAATGTCCATTTTCGTGCGGAACATATTCCAGGCCTTCTTAACACTGCTGCGGATCTTTTATCTCGTTTACAGATTCAGCAGTTCAAGGACCAGTACCCCAAAATGGACAGGACACCCACGGTGGTCCCACCAGAACTCCTGCATCTTTAATGACCACAGCTGATTTTCTGATTAGCAAATCACTTTCTGAAGAGTCAAGGTCATCATATAAGAACATTTTTCTGACTTACAAACAATTCCTGCGGGATCACATTGACAAAGCTGCTAATCCTTTGGTGCCAAAATTGTCACATCTAGTTTCATATATTGCCCATTGCTTTACCCAAGGTTTAGCCGCATCAACAGCTCGAACACACATATCTGCTTTGAGTTTCATTTTTCAACTTGTGGGCCATCAAGATCTCACTCAACATTTCATTATTAAAAAGCAACTTCAGGGTTATTCTAAAACAAAACCTTCGCAGGATGCAAGACTGCCTATTACCCCCACTATCTTGTCAAAAATTATATTATCCCTCCCCAATGTAACTAATTCTTCTTTTATTAAATGCTTACTTCATGCTATGTACGTGCTTGCCTTTAGTGCATTCTTACGAGTAGGTGAAATTACTAAGACGGGGAAGCTAAATCAGCATTTTTTGTTAGTAAAACACATAAATATTACAGCCAGTCCAAATAAGGAAAATTCAATAGATCTGACAATACCCCATTGCAAACATTCTATTAGGCCAATATCCCTTCAAATCAGTCGGAACTTGGAAAATCCTCTACTCTGTCCGGTTAGAGCCCTACAATATTTTATGCAGATAAGAAAGCATGCTTCACAAGATGAAGCCTTGTTTTTTTTCATGCATGGAAACCCAGTTCCCCGCCAATTTTTTACACAAAATCTAAATAATTCCCTTACTTTTTACGGATTAGACACAAAGCGGTACCAATCTCACAGTTTTCGTAAAGGAGCAGCCACCGCTGCAGCAGATCTTGGGGCTTCTGATATTCAGATTCAAAACATGGGCAGATGGAAATCAACAGCTTTTAAAAAATACATAAGGGTCCCAGTTTTAACTCTGTAACTCTACATATTCGGCGGCAAACTGCTTTTATAGGCTTCTAAGTGTCAATGACTAAACTAGACCTTGGAATCAGGGGTTTCTGGTCAGGTCTGTCAATTTTTGTGCGGCCATATTTAGCACCTTGTTCTGTACTAAACTGTTTTCATATTTTGATATGTGTCATATAAGTTGCTAAATAGCTAAAAATTGAAGATAGGGGCTTCTTGTTTAGTCCTAACAACTATTACTTTATTTGCATTTTTACCATTTTTATCACTGGACTCTGAAGTCAGGGGCTTCCTGTTCAGCTTTTCTTTGTGTTCTTTCAAGTGAAAATGTTTTAATTTGTACTTGATAATACCATGATCGATACTGCTAGGGTGATGGATGGGGCTTATCAACACCTGTCACAGGTGTTGATATGTGGCGGCAATGGCCCAATCTTTGACGCTGTTTTAACAATTTACATTTGTATCGTTTTCATCGGGTACTTTTTGACTTGATTCTGGTATTAATTATGGTACTGTTATTTTAACCTTTGGACTGTTTAGGTTCTAAACAGTACTATTGTATATATATGTTTTTTGCTTGATGAGGTAGTTTTTCTTATAACTACATTTCTTTTTGTGCATGTATTGTGCATACATGTATTTTGCTTTAGGAGTGTAGCTTTGTTAGTTGGTTACATTCCTTTGTTTAAATATTCTTTGTCATTTATTTCCTCAATAAATGACCATTCTAATTCCTGAACAATGTGTTGTGTTAATGTGTCAACAAGTACATGTCAAACGGAGCATCATCCTATCAGTTTTCCATAAAAACATATTTATGAACATAAAAGGTTTATGGATAATGATTTTCTTTATTTAATTTGTATTTCGCGCCTTTTGTGTATGACTTAGTGTTATTTACATTGTCTGCGCATGCGCTAGGAGATAGCGTCATTCGCCATTGTTTTTATTCTGTAAAGGAGATCGGAGCAAGCCTTACCGCCACCCTCCCCTCCTCCATATGTTTAAAGTGTATATGTTTTGGAACGAGCGTACTAAATGTCTTACAAATTATATGGCGGCAATGGCCCCATCTTTGACGCTGTTTTAACAATTTACATTTGTATCTTTTTCATCAGGTACTTTTTGACTTGATTCTGGTATTAATTATGGTACTGTTTTTTTAACCTTTGGACTGTTTAGGTTCTAAACAGTACTATTGTATATACATGTTTTTTGCTTGATGAGGTAGTTTTTCTTATAACTACATTTCTTTTTGTGTATGTATTGTGCATACATGTATTTTGTTTTAGGAGTATAGCATTGTTAGTTGGTTACATTCCTTTGTTTAAATATTCTTTGTCATTTATTTCCTCAATAAATGACCATTCTAATTCCTGAAAAATGTGTTGTGTTAATGTGTCAACAAGTACATGTCAAACGGAGCATCACCCTATCAGTTATCCATAAAGGGTTATTGGAACAATAAAATCAACAACCTAGATTTAAATAATCTTTACCTAAGTTCTATGGTCGATACAGTAACCTTGTCAGCAAGTACAATGTTTTGTTAAGACACATGCTAACTGACGTTTTTCAAATTTGTTAGACCAATATTCATTCACCGGACTCACTACGACTTTTTTTTTAGTTTTTCATGATTATGACAATGAGCACGCGGTTGGTGCAACCGGTTGACTGTCGATGCTTACTTCTCCTAAGCGACTGATCCCCCCTTTTTAAAAGGTCCGTGTTTCCTCTGCTTTGAATTTGTATTTCGCTACATGATATTTTAATACGCTTGGCAGTTTGCTTTTGCCATGGTTCACTAAAAAAGCTCACATTGTGTGTTTTTTTTATTTTTTGCCCTTTGACTGCTTTTCCCATATGCAGTGTACTGTTGCACCTGAGAAAATCCTGTTATGAAAACTTTTCTTATGCATTGTACCAGTAATAGACATTTTCAGCGTAGAGCCTCATCAAACTTGGATCGTAATACATGTATGCATGCAAAATATCGCATGAATTTTTTTTGAAAACTTTAACATGGCTTTTTTTGTTATTCTGTAATAATAAATAACTCGTTATGAAATATAAGGTAGTCCATCCATAACTATCATAACATCCATAACATCATTTTTCATATCTAATAAATTGCAAGTTTGATCACTAAATTTTAAGTTTGAATTCAAGGAGTTTAATAAATAACAAAGATTCACCTTTGAAGTCTTTTAAAAAAATCAATATTAATAACTTTATTATACGTTGAAGTTGAAGTCTACGGGAAAAATGCATTTTTAAATATATTTCTTATGTACAAGTAATTTTCTCACATTTCTCTTGGTAAAAAGTTGCAAAAGCGTTCCCTCTCTTCGAATATGCTAAAAACTTTCATAGTTTACCATAAATATTTTCAGAAAATGATTTTTTGAAATTTTCCCAAAGGGCAGATACCTCTTTTAAAAAGTTTTAAGTGCAAAAAGTTCATTTAATTGACTACATACATACACACGAGTTTGGTTTATGTCAGCCTCATAATAGCTTTAAAATACGTATTTGATGTAGTATAGATCAATCGAAAGCGTTAAATTTGCCTTAGTTATGGATGGACTACCTTAATGTAGACTGTCTAAATTATACATTGATAATTTGTTTTTCTACTGCGTGAGAGAGCGGCACAAATGTGGACCTCTTGCGTTTTCTATATTCAAGATGCCTCCACAAGGTACTATTTAACTTGAACAATTTTACACCCCATTCATAATAACAAACGTTTGGACTTGGGGCAATTATGGGAAACAGTATTGTTACCTAGGCATGTTTATTCTATTGCTGGCCAATCAGCCATGACTCTTTAAAATCAACAGAATTTGTCTGGCGCTTCAGCTAAGACTAAGCAGTATATGCATTGTTTACTCGAAACCTGCATCGTATTGAACATTTTTCGAGGGAGGAAATCGAGTTACGTCCCATAAAACGTCGTTAGTCTTGTTTAAATGGTTCTAATAATTTTCGAATGAGTTAATGCTATGGTAAAAGGATCTTTGGGGAAAAGGTCTCCGAGGATTACACGTTAGTAAGGACAGTTCTTGGTGTTGGCCAGTTTGGGTAAACATGTACAATTCAGTACAAGGCAAAGCGTATTTCAATTAATATGATAACATTTGATTGGATTCGGGGATGGTGTTTAATATAGATTCAAGTGTGCATGTTTGTTGTTTGATTTCGACCAACTGCTTCGAGTAAATCATCCCCATACACTGATCAAGATCAGCGTATGCTTTTAAATACCTTCAAACGAATCTTTATTAAGTGATATTTTTCCAAAATTTAATATTCTTTATTACTATTGTTGCTAAATGAAAAATAACAATAACAAGCTGTCAACCATCTCAAAAATCAATAAAACAAAAAACAAATTCAAAGCAGTTGTTAACTAAATTACATCACCTGTAATAACGTGTCCGACATGACAAAAGTTTAAGGGTGAAAAGAACATGAACACATTGGAGGTTGTTTGCAATTATGAAAGTATAATTGTAGGAAATAAAAGGTGTTGACTTGATTTAAAAATTTGGCGAGCCTTCTACTTAGGTGATGTGAAATAAATAAGATAAAACATACTTGTTGGGAATAGGCTGCTCCATATCTGCAGTAGTTGGCGAAATGCTCGCAGTTATTCCACAACACATGGTATGGCATATTTCTTTGGTTTGCAAAGGCTATTGCTATTCTCCTTATTGTGTCTTTTTCTAGTGGCCTAAAATGAGAGCATTATTTAATTTGTTAATAGCATTTTGACGTCAGAATTAGAAGCAGATTTATTATATGATTACACTAATGTTTGTGTTTAAACTCATATCATAGTACAACCAGTAGTCTATCAGCCCTAATACCAATGTCTCGAAAAAGAAGAAACAAATAATGCTTTGTATTGTCCACAAATTAAAAATCGGAAATTCCAAATTACCGTTGTTTTTATTCAGATAAGACAAGGGTAAAGTATCGGTAAGTCTTTGTTTCAAGGCTTGAACAATTTAGAACCTACAATATTTGAGTATCCTTGCATAGTTATTTGGCAAACTGTAACATTGTTTACTAGATAAGAATGTTTAATAATTTTTTCTTTTAATGTTTACCCCCCCCCCACCATTCGAGCCTTAGTTTTGCTCCGGGATCACAACTTTTACAATTTTAAATCTTCACGATACATACAAGCTTTTTTGAAGATATTGGCATTCCTGTTGTAGTGGTTCTTGAGAAGAAAACTTAAAAAAAAAATTAGCTTATATTTATCTACTGTAAATTCCTTATATTACGCGAGTACTTAATTCCAGGATCCCGCTGGTTTGTATCAAATCACGAGAATATAAAATCGCAAACGTTGAACTTTTTTCCTTATTTCTTATAGTTTTCAACTCTCTGAAAATAATGGCGAGATTTTAAAATCGCGAAGGATACTTCTCGCGATTTTACGCGGATATTAATTCCTCGCGTTTAATAAGGAATTTACTGTATGTTAAAGTTATATGTTGAACCCCAACTTTTGCCCCAGTTTTGGTCCTGGAGTCACGCTTTTTACAATTTAGAATATTCACTATATTACAAGCTTTTGTGTAAATACTGGCATGTCCAAGGCAGTGCTTTTTGAGAAGAATATTCTTAAATTATATGTTAAATTTTGAATCAGGTCTGTGGCCTGATTTTTGGGCTTGGGATCACTGTTTTCAAAATTTAGAATCTTCAATATATATACACAATCATTTATGTGACTATTGGCATTTTGGGGTGCAGTTGTTCTTCAGAAAAAGATTTTTAAAACATTTGTTCCATATCTTTCTATGTTTAACATTAACTTTGAACACTGCCTGGAACCGCAGTTTGTGTCTAAATATTAGCATTGCTAATGCACTTGTTCTGGAGAAGAATATTTTTATACATGTTCCTTCCCCCCACACAGATATATATATATATATATATATATATATATATATATATATATATATATATATATATATATATTATATATATATATATATATATATATATATATATATATATATATATATATATATTCTGTTTGGAGGTCACGATTTTAACAACTCAGAATCTTCACTGTATATACAAGCCTCACTATATGTACAAGCTTTTCTATACATTTTAGCATTTTTGGTGCAGTGGTTCTTCAGAAGAAGATTTTTAAAGATTCAAAATTATCTCCCTTTTAAACTGGACTCTCCCTTTATTTTATTAGTTTAAAATCCATTACCAGGATGCGTTTTACCAATATTGGTTAAATATGGCCTACTGGTTTTAGAAAAAAAGTCAAATTTGTGAAAAGTTCAAAGACGGACAAATGGAAGGATGAACAGGCGGATAGATAAACAGACGGACAACTAATGATCAGAAAAACTCACTTGAACCTTCGTTGAACTTCAAAAAAAATAATAAACTTTAAAATTCACTTTCAAAAATTGCTTCTGTTGAAAACCAGACAAACAAAAACACGCTTTATACATCTAAATGCCGAGATTAATTGACCTTCTAATTATTTTTGTCAGTTCAAAAGTTTTCACAGAGTCCTTTCTTTGTCTTGGAACAAAAAGCTGCCTAATGGAATTGAACAATAATAATAAAAAAAAAAAACAAAAAAAAAAACAAGACTTCAACTGTATTAATTCGAAATTCTTTATTGCATGTACAAATTAAAAAAAAGTAAACAAAAAAGAGTGATAGTAAAAAAACTGTAAGAAAACACAAATGTCTTCTTTAGAAAAGGGAAAACCTCTATAAAACGTACGAAAACAGTAAGGTATTCCGTTAAAAAATAGAAGTCCTTTATAATATAAAATATATTAGAACATATATTATTATTTACTTCGTTTGAGATAATTGATTATCAATATGACAATTTTTCATGCAAATTGGACATTTAAAAAGTATTATTTTTAAAGATTGATACACCACGTAGATATTTTAGCATTGTACATGAATAAGTATGCAAGAGACAGGCATCGAACGTTTTATATTTTCGATATACGTCTGTTATAAATTCTTTAAAAAATAAAAATAAAAGTTTTCCGTTCTCATAAATATGTATTTTTCTGTAAAAAAAAAAACAAACAAAAAAACTCTTCTTTCGAATAGAAAATATAATGGACATTATATTTACTTTAAAAAAACTTTAAGAAATTATTTCAATATCAAACGACGTAATAAAAAAAATCATTTACTGACTACTTCCTGTAACGACAAGAAGTTAAGACGATTCGAACAAAGCATTTTAAACATATCGTTATGCAAAAATTAATCATCCCAAACATTTGGTGGATGCATTATTTACTGTTTTATAAATCTACATGTAATAGTAAGAAGGGTTATTGTCTCTGAGCAGGACCAGACGAACGGAATTACTCAACGAAAATAAAAGTTAGTATGTCTTAAACATTTGCCTCACGTACATAACTGTTAATCAAGAATTACTAAAACAGTGTAAGAAAAACAGTTTAACTTATAAACAAAGTAAGAAGAAGGTACAGTTTCTTTCAATATTTGCCCTAGAATTCAAAAGTTGCTTAAATCTCATAAAAATACACATGTATCATCTTGAACATGTGTGTATATAAAGTACCAGGTGAAACACCGTTATCTTGTTTCAATGAATAGTTCTGACTTAAACATTTTGGCATATTTCTAAGATTTGGTTAAAAATGATGAAAAATGGCACATTTTCTCATAACTTTTTGAAGAGGAAATGTGTCCGCAGCCGTCGCCCGCAACGAAATTAATATATTTTATGTGATATGATAAAGTTATAATGCGAGTTTCATTGTGGGCGACAGCTGCGGACATATTTTTCTATACAAAAAACTACTAAGGAATTAGTGTTTTCTGCTTGGTTTTATGAAAATTACGAAAAAAAGGAATTGTTTATGACGTCACAATTAAACTTAAGGAAGTCTAATCGGGTAACTATACAAAGATTCTTAATTCATGGGTATTCTTGTGTAAATAAACTTTACATTTCAATTTCTTGTGATATCTTTAAAAATCACTCTAAAACAGGGCAAAATTTGATTGAAACTGTACCTAGTTCTTTGTTTGAATTGTTCAGGTGTGGACCGGAATTGACGGCTGACAAAATGAATCACGTTACACACTTTTTCTTCCAAATGTCTATCATCTACATAAGTTTTGTCTTTTGATAACTAAGAGTTTCTTGCGGGTAAAAATTTAGTTTAAAAAGCTACTGAAGATATTTGAGATATCTCACCAGAATTATAATAAAGGCTAGTATTTCCTAAACTCTAAACATCACAACTGTATTGCCTCTGAATTGATCTAAAATTATAGATGTATATCATCTATGTAAGTTTTGTGTCTTGATCACTTACAGTTTGTAAGTTCTCGCTGTTACACCATTTCTTTAAAAAAGTTTAACACTACCCGGTATATATAAGATAACTCAACGGATGTAGAATTTTTTGCTTATTTAACATCAGATTGATGACATACAATGTATGTAAGTATTAATACTTCTATTTCAATTCTTTATAAAACAAAATTAAATGCGTAAAAAAAAATATTTTAAAGCGCTTCTGGTTACGACCAAACAAAATAGTTTAAACACATCTACAGATATTATGTTATCATCTTAGAACGTTTTGCAGTTCAAGTCTTTACTGTTTCTGAGATCTCGAGCTGGCAAACTTTTTGTCGTAGGAAGGAAACGGACGAAAGGAAGTGAATTTAGGAAAGCCTAAATTGTAATCCTCTAGATATTTTCGCTATAAATGATCGAAAATCCGTATATTGCAAATGATTTATTTAAATTGCATCGGCGCAGGTGATTAATGACATTATATCATAAATATTTTTTAGAAAAATCTTTTGTTATGTCATGTACCTTGAAATTCTTGCTTAGGCTTGAGATAGCTATTTGATTTATGGAAGAAATTGTAGAAACATTCCACAAAATCATAAAAATAATGCATTTTTACTAATCAATAGCGATTTACCAAAAATGGGGGTAGATCCGTTGGTTTCCCATGCAAGATTCACATCGTCATTTATATTCTCTACCAATTTTACGAAAAATATTCTGAAATTGTTTTGATCTTTCACCTGCGCCAAGCTGGTTTTTACATGCATTAAAATGTCTTTATTCAGTTGTTTGCACGTAGCAGAGAGAGTCTCAAAACCACTAGTTTATATATCGTCTTTTACTTAAAACGATGCATTAAAACTGCCAATTATTTTACACTGGTTTTTGATATGAATGAATTCTTTACGTTTGGCATTAAACACAGCATCTATGTAAAGGATACATGCGGTTTTATACTGGTTTGATATAATTAACTTTTAATGTTAAAATACATTCCATAAGGATAACGTTTACTCAGGGTTTGAAATTTCAAAAAATATTTTTACAAACTTCATTATCTGAAGTCCAAAGTTGTTTTAAAAAAAAAACAAAGTTATTAACAAATATCGATATTGATATCCATGGTTTGTTTATCTAAAGAAGATATGCTCCGACAAAGGTAGATTAACATTAAAACAGAGGAAATTCGGACAATTTTTTTCATTTTCTTTTTTTTTCTCTTAAAAACTTCCTGTTGCAATGTAATTGCAAAAGTTGAGTTTCTATATGTTTTTTATATCATTTTACATATTTTATGGTTGTATTTACTTGTCTATTAGTTTATATCACTGGCTGTCACGCAATTGGAATCTCTTTAAAATACATAAAATCGATTCAAGATAAAATATCTCGAAATTTTGATAATTGACCTTATATAATGTTAATATCAAAAAATTACAGACAACATAAACAGCTTTAGGCAATTAATGGTTTGGAGCTCCTATTTAGTCAGTTTTTTTGTAAAACTCAATCAAAAATGGGTAAGATTTTGGAAATTGATAGAGGAAATTCGGACTAAATTAAACTTAAAATATGAGCTTACATATTCCGTCAAATATAAAATTAGTAAAGCTATTCGTATATTATCATTTCCTAACCTACAAAATGTTTTATTATTTCTAATTATTACAAAAAAAAAAGAAAACCTTGAAAATGGTGGACAATTTTGACATATTTTGACAATTTTTTTCAAAAAACATTCAAAGGTCACTAGCAGAAAAAGTAGGTCATTGACTTAGTTATTTGAAAGTGAAAAATAGCAGCACAATAGTGGGGCTACATTGAACAATAAGTAGTTTTTCGTTCCTATTAGTGGATTTTTTTCGCCCCTGAGTAAACGTAATCCTTAAGAGCTATCAACAGGATTGCAGATAGTGACGCCAAAGTTTATTATGACGTCATATCTTATGTAGTACAGAAAAGTGACTTTCAAAACATCGCTGTAAAATCAATTGGGAAGCCTTTACATGAGCGCGAAAATTAATAACTAGACTCTTGTTGCAAAGTAAAAAAAAAGTCTTCCGTTTTGGTATACTTGTATCAATTTAACTATATGACATTGCTTCTCTTACGTAGAAAAAAAAATTAAGGATATCATAATAACTGTGATTGAAATATCAAAACGTTTCTTCCATGTTTAACAACAACGAGAATGAAAAAAAAAAATAAGCTTCGAAGTTCTTTCTGTGACGACCAGAAGTAACGCGTAACCAAACTAAACATGTTGAACATTTTCACAATCATATGTCAGTTAACTATATGACATTGCTTCTCTTACGTAGAAAAAAATTAAGGAAATGATAATAACTGTGATCGAAATATCAAGACATTTCCTCCATGTTTAACAACAACGAAAATGAAAAAAAAAGCTTTGAAGTTCTGTCTGTGACGACCAGAAGTAAAGCATAACCAAACTAAACATGTTGAACATTTTCACAATCATATGTCAGTTAACTATATGACATTGCTTCTCTTACGTAGAAAAAAATTAAGGATATGATAATAACTGTGATCGAAATATCAAGACATTTCCTCCATGTTTAACAACAACGAAAATGAAAAAAAAGCTTTGAAGTTCTGTCTGTGACGACCAGAAGTAAAGCATAACCAAACTAAACATGTTAAACATTTTCACAATCATATGTCAATCTTTCCTCGAAGTTTTGTTGTTTATATTTCTACCAAATCTGAGATCTCTTCGACACCAGGTTTTTTTTTGCGACCTTAAACGGACAAATGGAAGTGATTAATGAAAATAAAAACTATAACATCTTGTTCATTTGGCTAGTGTACATCACTGTTTATCAGGCTAGATGAATCACTCAAGAAAATCATTTAAAACATGATTTGAATGAACCCTTTCGGTGAGAACCGGATGTGACGGTTAACAACATGAAACCTGTTAAACACATCTTCAATCAAATATACATCATTCATAAAAGTGTTGTGTCTCAATCACTTTCAGTGACTTATATTTCACAGGTATCCAATTTTGAAATGGAAGCTACCTAGTACGATATTTGATATATCTCACCGGAAGTAAAATTTGTTTGCTTATTTCACATTGTATAGATGACTTACATATTATTTTACATGTATACTGATATATTCATTCCATGTAAAATAAATAAAATTAAAAAAAAATTAAGTGTTTCGGTGACGACCGGAAGTTACGCCAAACAAAACAAAATAGCGTTATCACATATACATACATTGGCTTAACATCCACAAAATTTGATTGTTCAAATTGCTAGCATTTTTCAGATTTTCTTGATTCAAGGTTTTCGTGTCGGGTTGGGAAACTGACAAACGGAAGTGTTGAATGAAAATAAATGTTGGTATTTTTTAAACATTTAACGACAGGACTTTATTGCTTATCAATTTATCTAACATTGTCAAAGAAAATCATTTAAATTTACAAACAACTTGATTTGTGTGAACTCTTCAGTTGTGAACCGGAAGTGACGGTCGACAAAATAAAAGCAATGACACACATCTTCTATTACATGTCTATTATCCATGGAAGTTTCGAGTCTTGCCAATATACAATTTCTGATATCTTACAGTTCAAACATTTGTTTTAACTAGAGCAGAGCTCGTGGCAAAACCACGAGTAGGTCTTCCGTTGTTGCTGCGAGTTGAAAATATATGTGATGTGGTGTCAAACGATTATAATTACTAAACTTTCAGTTCTGCTTTTGTTATAAAAACGTGTTGTGATTGAAAGCCTGCATATAAGATGTGTATTGAAAAAGAAAATAAAAAATGCTTTAGGAAAACTATTTGTCGCACACAGTTTATGTAATCGTAACAAACATTATTTAAAAAATGAGATATTTAATGGCGAGTTAAATTTTCAGAGGGTAGCAAGCATTGTTGTAAACAGTATGTACTCATGGGTCATGTCAGGAATTGTGGGTTGTTTTTTTTTAAACCGAACCTGTTTACAAAACACGTAACCTTTTCTCTATGATAACATCTTTATTTAAATATTTCTAAATTTTTGAAAACAATGTACAATTTAGATTTGTTGAGTGCTGACAAAATTTACAGACCCTGATACGTACTACTACACCAAAAAAGCGTGCTACTTACGTGCAAGAACCGTTTCGTGTTAACCGTTTAGCGTTTCGTGTGAATCGTGAAGCGTTTCGTGTAAACCGTTAAGCGCTTCGGACAAAGTGTGCAGAGTTTCGGACAAAGCGTGTAAATCGTTTCGAGCAAAGCGTGCGAGAACGATGTGAAACGTTAATCAGATTTCATTCGGAACTCTCTGACCATTTGTTTCAAAATGTCGCCCGTGTTTTACATTACATGTACTTTAAACTGTTTGTAATTGGCAAAACTCTTTTATAGCTTTTTTCATGAAAAAAAAATCTAGAGGAAATGATATACTTATCTCTTTACAAAATTGAATTTATTTTTAACAAACAAAAAAGAAAGGTATATGTATCAAAAGACGACTAGTTACAGAGTACATATATATATAACGTTTTTATACGATGTTTCAGTACTGGTCCAGTCGTTTTACCGGTAACGAATATTTGCCAGTATCGAATTATTTTTAGAAAAATTACTAGTGGAAGACGAAGTTGAGGTTTTAAAAAATCCTAGCTAGGTAATTATAAAACAGAAACAAATATTCTATCAGTGCGTGAAGTTGTTTGCCATTTGCACGATTATATACCGAATTGTTTACAAATTAAAAATGTGACCCAGATATGAGCTGCCGGAAGTTCAAAGCAGAAAAAACAAAAGTGTGAAAACAATTAAGCCTAACTATGAAAATAAGTTTGTTATTGATCCCTATTTAATGGATAATTAGTAAATATAATTCATTTAAAAAGATAATGCATCATATCAAATAATAATGGAGCTTTGAATGAAATTACGACTTCAAATAGAACCACGTGTAGTTTTCCTAGTTTCGGTTCATTGCGACAATAATATTATTTGGCTGCATATATTGATAGATATACGGGAAAAACAAAGGAAAATAGCAACTACTTATCATCAATTTCTATCATAAAGTGTTTTTATGAAAATTCAACATTATAAAGTAACGCAAATGAAAACTGTTCAAGTCCAGTTTTAATTTGACGGGAAAACGGTATGATAAAAATAATGATCATATGATTTGTTTAAATGACATATTCCCACAATTGTTTTTCCTTCTTCATTTATACTCCATTTACATGTACCTCTAGTATATTTTTGAAATTAATTTGCCTCAAAATATTCGTTCAGAAGTGATAAAGGGCGCTTAATTCGATACTGGGAAACGAATTCGAAACTAGGAAAATGGAGGGGGTGTTGAAATTACTTCCTTTATATTTTCGGAAGTTTGATACTACAATTTAGAAGGACAAAGAAACGCGATTTAAACATAAAAAAATATATTTGGAAATCCGATAATAATAGTTGCATGCACTTCGAAACCGCATACTGATTCGTTACCGGTAAAATGACTGTACAATACTAAAATTCGCTATACATAAACAATATTAAATAAAACTAGAGCAAAGCTCGTTGCAAAGCAACGAGTGGGTTTTCCGTTAATGTCGGAAGTAAAGCTGGAAGCTCCTGTAATAAGCAGAGCTCTTAAACCAACAACAAGAGTAATTAAAATAAAAAAGATGAAAACAATCGAATTATTCCTAGTACGACTTAACAAAATACGAATGATTTTAAGTACGACTAAACAAAAACATTTCCGATTTCAAGAACGAGTTAACAAAAAAATCCGAATGTGTTCAAGTACGACTTAACAATTATTTTTGGTACGAGTTAATTTTACTTTGAATATTACGCTATTTTTTAAACCAAGGAAGCGGAATCAAAATTTCCGGAAAAATCAATTTTTAAACCCCGATATCTCTGTTATGCATCGTCCGATTTTAAAACGGCTTTCAGTGTTAGATTCAGCTTAATAAGCTCTACAAAACACATATTCGTTTTTGATTTGATCAGAAAATTCATTTTTTCGAAAAGTTTGTTTCACTTTCGGTTTCGACCGGAAGTGACAAAATAATTTTTTCTGTACATTTGCCATAAGTCAATCCGCAGATTTACAATCACAGAAAATTTCAAGTCTTTATAAACAACCGTTTACGAGAGAAGTGCTGGACAAAATCACTTTTTGAAAATTTTTAAAATGATGTAACTAGAAACCGGAAGTGACTTAATGACTAAAAGTTTGAAGGCTTCAAGGGACAAGAAATTAAAATAATCCCTGAAAATTTCTTGCAAATTGGTTGAATAGTTTTTGAGATATAAAGCAAAAAATAAGTCAGAAGGAAAAACAAGAAGAATAATAATAATAAACTAGAGCAAAGCTCGTTGCAAAGCAACGAGTGGGTCTTCCGTTAATGTCAAGAGTAAAGCTTGATGTTCCTGCAAGAAGCAGAGTGTTTAAATCAATAACGAGGAACTTAAAGTAAAAGATAAAAATAAATACGAATGATACTATGTACGAATTAACAAAATCCTTAACGATTCTAAGAACGACTTAACAAAAAAATAATTCCGAAGGTGTCAAAGTTCGTAACAAACTTCGAATAATTTTTGGTACGAGTTTGAACTTCACGCTATTTTTGAAACCAAAAACGCAGAATCAAAATTTCTGAAAAATCAATTTTTAAACCCCGATATCTGTTATGCATCGTCCGATTTAAAAACGGATTTAAGTTTTGTACTCATCATGAAAATTACCGTAGGTTACATATGTTTAATTTTTAATATTGAAAAACAATGAAAAACTAAAACAAGAGGCAAATTGGCCACATCGCTCACCTGAGGAACAATAGGTATGATAAAATCAGCTTAATGGAGTCACAATGCAAACTACCTGGACAATGTACATTAATACATGTAGATCCTGTATAAATAAAACCCATTTCCCCCCCTAAATATTCTTGTTTATAATCATTAGTTCCTTTTCTAAAAGGATGATTTTATATTGATTTTATAGTTATATCGCATGTTGAGTATTGCAGTTCTCAAAAAAAGATCCTTAACAATAGTTTATACATGGGATATAAACCTACATCAAACTCTGAACCTTCTTGTGAGGCCAAAGAACTGTCCTGGGGCCAAAGTCTTAACAATTATAAATAATCATCTGGCTGATTAGTTTCTGAGAAGAAGATTTTTAAATTGTTAAAGATTGTTAAACTTTGCCCCCCCCCCCCCCCCCCCACCCACTGTGGCCCAAACCTATCCCCGGGGTCATGATTTTCACAACTTTGTATCTACAGTACCTGAGGATGCTTCCACATAAGTTTCAGCTTTCCTGGCTTATTAGTTTCTGAGAAAAAGATTTTTAAAGATTTTCTCTATATATTCCTATGTAAAAATCAATTCCCCCATTGTGACCCAAATACCACCTAGGACTATGATTTTAACAAACTTGAATCTACACTACCTGAGGATGCTTCCACTTTAATTTGTGCTTTTCTGGCCAAATAGTTTTTGAGAAGAAGATTTTCAAAGATTTTCTCTATATATTCCTATGTAAAACTTGATCCCCCTCTTATGGCCCCTCCCTACCCCCGGGAACATGATTTGAACAAACTTGAATCTACACTACCTGAGGATGCCTCCACACAAGTTAAAGCTTTTCAGGCCGAATAGTTTTTGAGAAGAAGATTTTTGAAAAATACCATCAAATTTTCAATAATTCTCAATTATCTCCCCTTTAAAGAGGGCGTGGCCCTTCATTTGAACAAACTTGAATCCCCTTCACCTAGTGGTGGTGCTTAGTGCCAAATTTGGTTGAAATCTGCCCAGTGGTTCTTGAAAAGAAGATGAAAATATGAAAAGTTTACAACAACGACAAATTGTGATCAGAAAAGCTCACTTGAGCCTTTGGCTCAGGTGAGCTAAAAACAAAATAAAAGAAACATAATTGCATACTTTTATTGAAAAACAAATTTTCACAGCTAACAATTGTAAATTACTTTAAACAGCCATAATTTTGTTTGTTATAATTTCTTATCAAACACAAACCACAACAAGGCATGATGCTTTCTTAAAGTTCCATTACAGTAACTGTTCATGAATTATCCGATTTAATTTTTACTGGTAAATGACAGAGATGACAGGTTAACCTCAAGAGCTGAAAAGAATCAACAGGTAAAAACCATGTGGCCACCAATAGCTGAAATTAAAAAAATCAATAAGCTGTGTTAATACATGTACCGGTACTATTAATAGCTGTGTTTACATTAACATATGCATAGTATTTCTGAAAAAAAATACACTGACCATGAAATGTAATTAGTATGACATATCCCGATACGTGACATTAGATGGCACAGGACAGTTTTTGTGATACGTTTCATTGTAGCCTGGGGACGTGTGTCTTCGGAACCCTGTAACTAGAATTTCCTCAGTTCCCATTCAGCACAAATACCTTTAATTCACTTTTTATAAGGCCAAACACCAATTTCTGAAGAAAATTACTAGTCAAAACCTGTAAAATTTTCTACATACTGGTTTTTATGAGATTTTGACCCTTCCATATTTTGCTAATTTTTCATGATTTTTCAGCTTTTTAGACCTCCCCCAGCCAATTCCCTGCAAAGGGTTGACCTTCCGTACCATGTGCATGTTGCACCATCACATGTCAGAAACTTACCGGTGTATAGTTTATAATGCCCCATCCACCTACTTTTCGTGTTATTTACCCTCCCGTCTGTAACTTGCATGTTCACTGTCTAAAGTCAACACAACAGTCATATTAGCCGCAGGTTTCACATTTTATTTCTGAATCTCATGTACCTAACATATGGGGCCTACATATTGAATATCAATTTCAACAAGAGACATCCCTCTAAGTAATGATAATCATTAAAAACCATTTCATGAATTTTAGCTACACTCATAAGCCTTTAAGTACAGCAACTCTCAATTTTACAAAAATATTGACGGGTACTTTATCCGAAACTGTCCCTTGCTACCTTTAACTTACACTAACATTCTCTGAAAAGTCATCTTGTCTTAAACTTACAAAGCTTATGCTATTCTGAGAAAAAGTATACCTCATTTTGCCAATTCCAATAAGGATTAAGAAAAATATGGCAATTTAAGTGAACCCAGCATTTCCACTTTCCTCTATTTAACACAGATTCATAGGGCTCTCCATAAATAAAGCATCTTTACATCATCTTATAGAGGTCAACTATTTTTAACCTCCCTAAATAAGAAACCTTATTCAAAACTACATACATATACATGATATTATCATGACAAAAACATCACATCACTTAGAAATACCCTTACATGTATACCCTCCCCCTATTTTTTGATTTTCCTAAGAAGCATTAGTTTGAACACTTTAACCTTAATATTATGAAATTTGTGGCAATTCCCTTAAGTCATTTCTCACACATATTTAAAAACAACCATCACTGATATTGAAAATTGATATTTTCTTGGTAAATGGATGTAATGTAACATTTTTTTTCACAAAAAGACATGCCGCCATACATGTGATTTCTTGTTTTCATGAAACAGTAAGCTTATAATCATATTTAGTGAATATTTTATTTATTCTTGTTTCTAGTCTCCTTTTAACCTTGCTAAAATAGTAAGACCTACCAGTGTGATGTCTGCTCTTAATTAAAATGAAATTCAAACACAACCGGGTACCTGGGAACGGATGAGAATTCCATGATAAATGTTCAAATTTTACATGTTTTCCTACATTTTTGATGCATATATACAATAAAAGGGTAAACATTTGTTGCTTCTTGATCATTTCGAGAGTAATTATCATAGCAGATGTTATTTCAAGGTCAAATGTACATTTACATATCCAACATGTAATGGTAATGGAGACAATTGGAAAGAGGGGGGCCATGGCTTTTTGAATTCTGTAAATATATCTAAAATATCACTTTTGGATAGGAAGGAGGAAAAACTTGAGTTTTTTGACATATTGTATACTTTGATAACTGCATTTGTCTACATGTGAATTTTATTTGAAAGAAAAATATGCTGTTTTAAAAAAATTAAGTTATATAAGTCAGGTTGCTTAATGTTATTTCATGAAATCAGACAGCAAAATTGCTGCAAATTTATAATTTAAATAATTCAATTGATCAAAACTCTTTTACTGTGCAGTATTAATTCTTATCTCATTAATTAACTTAAGCCTTTTAATTGTCATAAGGATAGGAAATACCTACTTTCTAAGCCAATTTACTCTAGTGGTGGTCATTCTACACATTTAAAAGGCATTTACTTCCCTTGTATATTATAGCTAATAAATCATGTAATGACATATACATGTACAATGTATAACCAACAAAATCATCCATTTTCCCAAAATAGACTACTTTTGGTAAAAATCCACTCAAAATTACAGTTAAATGAGAAATCTGAAAATACCATGTAGTCTTGAAACTTACACTAACATTCTCTGAAAAGTCATCTTGTCTTAAACTTACAAAGCTAATTATGCTATTCTGAGAAAAAGTATACCTCATTTTGCCAAATCCATTAAGGATTAAGAAAAATATGGCAATTTAAGTGAACCCAGCATTTCCACTTTCTTCTATTTAACACAGATTTATAGGGCTCTCCATAAATAAAGCATCTTTACCTAATCTTTTAGAGGTCAACTGTTGTTCAACCTCCCTAAATAAGAAACCTTATTCAAAACTACATACATATACATGATATTATCATGACAAAAGCATCACATCACTTAGAAATACCCTTACATGTATACCATCCCCCTATTTTTTGATTTTCCTAAGAAGCATAAGTTTGAACACTTTAACCAAATATTATGACATTTAAATGCTTCTATTCTGATCAATTGAATTTTTAAGCAGCGTGAAATTAAAACCATCGCAATTGATACTTTAGTAAAAATCATGAAAATTTAACACGGTGGAATTAAAACGACTTACAGTATTTCATCCAAACAGCCTCAAAGTATAATTTTCTGCTATACCATTTTTTTAAAATGAATTCTACTGGGTTTTTTTTGGCAAATAAATTTAGCGTTTTTATTTTTACTAAATTTTAGTTGCACAATGAAAAAATGAGGGATTGCACGATAATACATGCTCAATTTGAAATTTAAAGCATTGTTGATTTCTTTTTCTAGATAGAGATATGCACAAAATGATGTTGCTCTGTGATGCTTTGCCAAGATTAAAAGCATGAGAGAGAGAGAGAGAGAGAGAGAGAGAGAGAGAGAGAGAGAGAGAGAGAGAGAGAGAGATCTGAGGCACATGTAGTAAAAATTATTACATACATTTGTCTTACTGTAAAAACTGTTTACCATGTAGATGTGTTCTGCATGTAAAGTTTACCCCCAGATAGCATGACTACGTTGGGCCAACGTTGGTAATTGGTTGTACCGTTGGTCGATGGTTGGCGTTGGGCACACATTGTTGGCCCAACGTTGGGCCAACATTATTACACATCTTTCATAGCACATTGATTGCTTTGTTGGCATGACAACGTCGGGCCAACGTTGGGCCAACATAAGTAAAACATGTGATCTCTATTTGTTGGTAATGCACAGTTGGCCCAACGTTGGGCCAACATCTTACAATGCCATGAATTTCGACTAAGTGTTTGTTGGTGTAACAATGTTGAGCCAACGTTGGGCCAACATAAATAAAACATATGATCTATATTTGTTGGTAATGCGCAGTTGGCCCAACGTTGGGCCAACATAATAACATGCCATGAATTTCGACTTAGTGTTTGTTGGTGTAACAATGTTGAACCAACGTTGGGCCAACAAAAGTAAAACATATGATCTATATTTGTTGGTGATGCGCAGTTGGCCGAACGTTGGGCCAACATCTTAACATGCCATGAATTCTAACTAAGTGTTTGTTGGCGTAACATTGTTGGGCCATGGGTGGGCCAACGTAGGTAAAACATGTAATCTCATTTAATTGTTGGAAATGGGCAGTTGGGCCAACTTTGGGTCATTATTTTTACATGCTACGAATTATGACAGAGTTAAAAGAAACAAACAGATAACATAAATACAACCACAAAAATTTAAGGTATAGGTGAGTAAATAATGTGATTTGCTCTGTTAATTTTGATTGCAATTATAAGGAATTTATAGTGTCTTAATTATGTTTTAACACATGAACATGTTAATTAAAAAGTTTGTATGTATAACTAGTTGAGTTTAATCTATTTTTCTTACTTTGGAATACATAACATCATCATGATAAATTGTATGCATATCGATCTCAGTAATTTGGGTTGAAAAATAGTTAATATATGTTATTAATATAAAAAGTTTTAAACTGTCAAACGTTGGCCCAACGTTGGTTCGTTGTTAGATTTTAAACCCGACAATGAATTTTTTATTTTTTGAGAAATTTAGTGGAGCATTGTAAATTGTATTGGGCTTAATTATTTAAAACTGTTGAGTCATAGATGTTGGCCATTGTTGCTCTGTTGAGGGATGTTTATTGTTTATATAAATCTGATGAGCTGTATGTACACGTGTAGCTGGAGCGCCTATTGCATAACGAATCTTAAAGTGTCGAAATTAAGAGGCAGACGGAGCTCCTTTACTGCCCAAGTATCTAGGTCAGTGCTACTCACAGCATGGGACTGGCCAGTTTCCTTGGAGATCGGTCATCTGATATAACCAGGATGGTCAAAACTGCCACGTTTTATTTTGAATATATTGCAACCGTTGTGCGTGTACACCTATAGTAAATAGTGTTTTTTCTACTCTACGAATTATACATAAGAAGATTGGGGATATATATGCTACAAAAAGTAAGTACATGATAATTTATTATATTAACTTATGCAAGTAATAGTTTTCTTTCAAGAAATCGAATGCTTGTGCAATGTTTCTTTATATTATATAATGTTTGAATTGTCAATGAGTTAAATTAAAAAAATATAGAAGCATTCATAATCATATTATACATTCCTTTACAGTATAACAGATAACGTTAATTCATATTGCACAATAAAAATAACAACTAAAATTTACATTTTCAGCCGCAGTAAGAAAAAAACCAGACTGTGTGCCTCTGCAACAGATGTAGAGATAGGGAAGGACGGGTTCCGTTTTTCAAAGACCGTGAAGGTGAAGGGAAAAAAGGGAAGAAAGAAAAAAAAGCAAGGAGGTAACCCAAGCCACTGAACATGCTGAAGCCAGTGACCCGGACAGTGATCAGACCCTACAGTTCGATTGTTACTAAGGAATTTACATAGACAAAGAAATATGCTAGCGATTCTTTTTAATTCTAAAAAGTGTTTAAATGTATTGTAAATTTTTACTAAGAAAAAATAAAATCTGTATACTATGTTTTCGTTGCATAGAATATTTGAACTCCTGCGTCTTAATAGCCAAACAGCAAACAGGAATTAATTGAACAAGAGTGTTGAATTTAAATTGGGATTACATTGAATAAGTGCCGACATGCTACGTTTAGCCATTGAAAGTTTGATCGTTGTCACTACGTTAGCCCTCACCTGTTTACTAGGATGGACCAACGTTGACAGAGGACGTTGGGCCAATGTTATTTTCCTCGTAATCTTTACGTTGGGCCAACGTTGACCCTCAGTTGTTCATTAAGTTGGACCAATGTTGGCAGGCTACGTTGGGCCAATGTAATTTTGCTCATCGGCCCTACGTTGGTCCAACATGTTGGACCAACGTAGGCCCAACATGTTGGTCGAACGTAGGGCCGATGAGCAAAATTACGTTGGCCCAACGTAGTCTGCCAACGTTGGTACAACGTAATGAACAACTAAGGGCCAACGTTGGCCCAACGTAGTCATGCTATCTGGGCCTAAAATGAATCAATAAAATTCAATATATATAAAAGATAAACTAATCTCAAAGAATTTACAATGTTCTGTGAAATAATCAAATCTTGAGAAGAATGTTTTATAGATATCAGGGAACATTAACCTAAAATCTGAACTTAAAGTTCTTTTCATCTTGCACTCTGATTTACATGCTCTTTCACAGGCGATAATCATATATAACGACGAGCCAGACAAAAGTTCTAATTTTAATTAGACTGAATATTTACCATGTCAAATATATTTATTTAATTAAGCACAAGCCTGTCTGAGTTCTTTAATTCATTAATTAAGTGGAGGTGATATGGTAAAGATCTGCTATTTTCAAATATTTAGGGTAAAGTTATCATCATGCAAACATGCACTCTAATTACAACATTCTACTCTTGTGTGCCTTTGGACCCCCACCCCTTTTAATTGCACTGTTTTACAGTGCGTGGTGTGTTGTTCAATACGAAATAAGACATACATATACATAATAATAAATAGAAATTCAAACGAATAGTGTGCAAAACATACACGTGAAAATACATTGGACAGATAATATCCCGAGATTTCTCTGACTCAAATGCCCGCTTTTATATTGTTACGCACGTCAAAAGCGAAGGTTAGAGTCAGAGGAATGTCGGATTAGATTGAAAAGTGCACAAACACTTTGAAAAGAAAAAGTCAATACGACATATCCTGTATTGAAACATACCTTTATAATCTGTCATACGTTAGTTGAGCTGAAATTTCCACTATCGCCGTCTTGCAGGCCATTCTTCTGACACACCGCTATCAGCTGTTGTTCGCAGTCAAAACATGGCGAGTTGACATGGTGAATCGTACGATAATTATTTCGATTAAAACTAATCAGACTTATAAAAACTAACAACGTAATTATCGACCGAATTAACGAAATTGTTTCAATAAACACTCTGATTAACTATAAAAAAAGGAGTTCGGTTTTATGACCTGTACGAAATCTTTTCAGCAGGAGTTACTTTTAGTGTGAATTTTGCACTATTTTTTAAACCAATAACGAGGAATCAACATTTCCGGAAAAATCAATATTTAAACCCCGATAACTCCGCAATGCAGTATCCGATTTTAAAACGAATTGAAGTTTTGTATTTATCTTTACAAACTATACAATATGCATATAATTTTATGTTTTTTATAAAGTTTTATGATCAGTACGAATTGTTACAGTAGAAGTTACTTTCAGTGTGAATTTTGCACTATTTTTGAAACCAAGAACGCGGCATCAAAATTTCCGAGAAAATCAGTTTTTAAACCCCGATATCTCTGTTATGCATCCTCCGAATTTTAAACGGTTTTCAGCATTAGACTCAGCTTAAAAAGCTCTACAAAATACGTATACGTTTTTTGTTTGATCAAAAAATTCATTTTTTCAAAAAATTTGATTCGCTTCCAGTTTCGACCGCAAGTGACAGATTTTTATTATATAGCTTCATTACAGAGGTAAATTGACCAAATCATAACAATTGAAAATTTCAAGCCTATATCTTAAAGCGTTTTTGAGAAAAGTCCCGGACAAAATGACTTTTTTTAAATTTTAAAAATGACGTCACGCCAAAACGGAAGTGATGTTGTCTTTAAAACTCTAACATCTTTGAGGGACGATAACTTGCTAAAATCTCTGGAAGTTTCATTGAAATCGGTTGAAAACTTTTTGAGTTATGAAGCAAAAAAGGAGTCAGAAAAAAAAGAAAAAGTATAATAATAATAAAAACTAGAGCAAAGCTCGTTGCAAAGCAACGAGTGGGTCTTCCGTTAATGTCGGAAGTAAAGCTGGAAGTTCCTGTAAGAAGCACATCTCTTAAACCAATAACAAGAGTAACTAAAATAAAAAGATGGAAACAATCGAATTATTCCTGGTACGACTTAACAAAATCCGAATGGTTTTAGGTACGACTTAGCAAAAACCTTTCTGATATCAAGAACGACTTAACAAAAAAAATTCGAATGTGTCCAAGTACGACTTAACAATTATTTTCGGTACGAGTTAATATTACTTTGAACATAACGCTATTTTTTTAAACCAAGGACGCGGAATCAAAATTTCCGGAAAAATCAATTTTTAAACCCCGATATCTCTGTAATGCATCGTCCGATTTTAAAACGGCTTTCAGTGTTAGATTCAGCTTAATAAGTTCTACAAAACACATATACATTTTTGATTAAATCAATAAATTCATTTTTTCGAAAAATTTGTTTTCCTTCCGGTTTCGACCGGAATGGATAAATTTTCATTTCCAGCCTTATTACAGAGGTAAATCGATCAAATCATAACCATTTAAAATTTCAAGCCTCTATCTTAAAGCGTTTTTGAGAAAAGTCCGGGACAAAATGACTTTTTGAAATTTTTAAAAATGACGTCACGTCAAAACGGTGGTGACGTTCCCTTTAAAACTTTTACATTTTTGAGGGACGCCAACTTGCAAAAATCTCTGAAAATTTCATCAAAATCGGTTAAAAACCTTTTGAGTTATGAGGCAAAAAAGGAGTCAGAAGAAAAGAAAAAGAATAATAATAATAACTAGAGCAAAGCTCGTTGCAAAGCAACGAGTGGGTCTTCCGTTAATGTCGAAAGTAAAGCAATATGTTCCTGTTAGAAGCAAAGTTCTTAAACCAAAGACAAGATCAACTAAAACAAAAAGAACAAAAATCGAATAATTCTTGGTACGACTTAACAAAATCCAAATGATTCTGAGTACGAATTAACAAAAACCTTTTTGATTTCAAGAACGACTTAACAAAAAAATCCGAATGTGTTCAAGTACGACTTAACAATTATTTTTGGTACGAGTTAATTTTACTTTGAACATTACGCTATTTTTTAAACCAAGGACGTGGAATCAAAATTTCCGGAAAAATCAATTTTTAAACCCCGATATCTCTGTAATGCATCGTCCGATTTTCAAACGGATTTCAGTTTCGTATTCAGCATGAACAACTCTACAAACCTCGTAAACATTTAAAATTAAAACGAAAAATTCGAAAATTCGAAAATTTTAAAACACTTCCGGTTTAGACCGGAAGTGACGGAAACTAAATTCCAGCCTTATGTCCAAATAAAAACGTTCAATGCTTCAACACAAAAAATTCCAAGTCTCTATCTTGAAGCGTTTTTGAAAAACGCCCTGGACAAAATCACGTTTTTAAAATATAAAAATTGACGTAACGTTGAAACGGAAGTGACGTTGTAGTTGAAAATTTAACATCTTTTAGGGACGATAATGGTACATAATCCCTGAAAGTTTCATGTAAATGTGTTGAAAACTTTTTGAGATATTAAGCTTTAAAAAAGTCAGAAAAATAAAGAAAAAGAATAATAATAATAACTAGAGCAAAGCTCGTTGCAAAGCAACGAGTGGGTCTTCCGTTAATGTCGGAAGTAAAGCTGGAAGTTCCTGTAAGAAGCAGAGCTCTTAAACCAATAACAAGAGTAACTAAAATAAAAAGATAAAAAAATCGAATTATTCCTGGTACGACTTAACAAAATACGAATGATTTTAGGTACGACTTAACAAAAACCTTTCCGATTTCAAGAACGACTTAACAAAAAAAATCCGAATGTGTTACTGTACGACTTAACAATTATTTTTGGTACGAGTTAATTTTACTTTGAACATTACGCTATTTTTTAAACCAAGGACGCGGAATCAAAATTTCCGGAAAAATCAATTTTTAAACCCCGATATCTCTGTAATGCATCGTCCAATTTTAAAACGGCTTTCAGTGTTAGATTCAGCTTAATAAGCTCTACAAAACACATATTCATTTTTGATTAAATCAGAATTCATTTTTTCGAAAAATTTGTTTTACTTCCGGTTTCGACCGGAAGTGATAGATTTTCATTTACAGCCTTATTACAAAGGTAAATCGATCAAATCATAACCATTTAAAATTTCAAGCCTCTATCTTAAAGCGTTTTTGAGAAAAGTCCGGGACAAAATGACTTTTTGAAATTTTTAACAATGACGTCACGTCAAAACGGAGGTGACGTTCTCTTTAAAACTTTTACATTTTTGAGGGACGCCAACTTGCAAAAATCTCTGAAAATTTCATCAAAATCGGTTAAAAACCTTTTGAGTTATGAGGCAAAAAAGGAGTCAGAAGAAAAGAAAAAGAATAATAATAATAACTAGAGCAAAGCTCGTTGCAAAGCAACGAGTGGGTCTTCCGTTAATATCGGAAGTAAAGCTGGAAGTTCCTGTATGAAGCAGAGCCCTTAAACCAATAACAAGAGTAACTAAAATAAAAAGATGAAAAAAATCGAATTATTCCTGGTACGACTTAACAAAATACGAATGATTTTACGTACGACTTAACAAAAACCTTTCTAATTTCAAGAACGACTTAACAAAAAAATCCGAATGTGTTCAAGTACGACTTAGCGATTATTTTTGGTACGAGTTAATTTTACTTTGAACATTACGCTAATTTTTAAACCAAGGACGCGGAATCAAAATTTCCGGAAAAATCAATTTTTAACCCCCGATATCTCTGTAATGCATCGTCCGATTTTAAAACAGATTTCAGATTCGTGTTCAGCATAACTAATTCTACAAACCTCGTAAACATTTTAAATGAAAACGAAAAATTCGAAAATTCGAAAATTCTAAAACACTTCCGGTTTAGACCGGAAGTGACGGAAACTAATTTCCAGTCTTATGTCCAAATAAAAACGATCATTGCTTCAACACAGAAAATTCCAAGTCTTTATCTTGAACCGTTTTTGAAAAACGCCCTGGACAAAATTTTTTTTTTAAAATTTAAAAATTGACGTAACGTAAAAACGGAAGTGACGTCGTAGTTGAAAATTTTAAAACTTTGAGGCACAATTATGCTTCATAATCCCTGAAAGTTTCATGTAAATCTGTTGAAAACTTTTTGAGATGTTAAGCTTTGAAAAAGTCAGAAAAATAAAGAAAAAGAAAAATAATAATAATGAAAAAGAAACAATAGAATAACAAGAGGGTCTTCCGTTGAAAACGGAAGACCCTAATAAAAAGAAACCGAAGAATAACAAGAGGGTCTTCCGTTGGAAACGGAAGACCCTTACTAGAGCAAAGCTCGTTGCAAAGCAACGAGTGGGTCTTCCGTAAATGTCAGAAGTAAAGCTGGAAGTTTCTGTAAGAAGCAGAGCTCATAAACCAATAACAAGAGTAAGTAAAATAAAAAGATAAAAAAATCGAATAATTCCTGGTACGACTTAACAAAATCCAAATGATTTAAAGTACGAATTAACAAAAACCTTTTTGATTTCAAGAACGACTTAACAAAAAAAATCCGAATGTGTTGAAGTACGACTTAACAATTATTTTTGGTACGAGTTAACTTTACGATAAACATTATGCTATTTTTTAAACCAAGGACGCGGAATCTAAATTTCCGGAAAAATCAATTTTTAAACCCCGATATCTCTGTAATGCATCGTCCGATTTTAAAACGGTTTTCAGTGTTAGATTCAGCTTTATAAGCTCTACAAAACACATATTCATTTTTGATTTGATCAGAAACTTCATTTTTTCGAAAAATTTGTTTCACTTCCGGTTTCGACCGGAAGTGACAGATTTTCATTTCGAGCCTTATTACAGAGGTAAATCGACCAAATCATAACCATTTAAAATTTCAAGCCTCTATCTTAAAGCGTTTTTGAGAAACGCCGCGGACAAAATGACTTTTTGAAAATTTTAAAAATGACGTCACGTCAAAACGGAAGTGACGTTGTCAAGTAAACTTTAAGATCATTGAGCTATAATAGTTTCACATTATCTCTGAAAGTTTCATCAAAATCAGTTGGAAACTTTTGGAGTTATAAAGCCGAGAAGGAGTCAGAAAAAAAAGAAAAAGTATAATAACTAGAGCAAAGCTCGTTGCAAAGCAACGAGTGGGTCTTCCGTTAATGTCGAAAGTAAAGCTGGAAGTTCATGTAAGAAGCAGAGCTCTGAAACCAATAACAAAAGTACCTTAAATAAAAAGATGAAAAAATCGAATTATTCCTGGAACGACTTAACAAAATCCGAATGATTTTACGTACGACTTAACAAAAACCTTTCCGATTTCAAGAACGACTTAACAAAAAAATTCCGAATGTGTTACAGTACGACTTAACAATTAATTTTAAGGTACAAGTTAATTTAACCAAGAACTTGATACTACTTTCTTAACCAAAAACGCGGAATCAAAATTTCCGGAAAAATCATTTTTTGAACTCGTATATCTCTGTAATGCATCGTCCGATTTTAAAACGGCTTTCAGTGTTAGATTCAGCAAAATAAGCTCTATAAAACACAAATTCGTTTTTGATTGGATCAGAAAATTCATTTTTTCGAAAAATTTGATTCCTTTCCGGTTTCGACCGGAAGTGACAGATTTTCATTTAGAGCCTTATTACAGAGGTAAATCGATTAAATCATAACCATTGAAAATTTCAAGCCTCTAGCTAAAAGCGTTTTTCAAAAACGCCGCGGACAAAATGACTTTTTGAAAATTTTAAAAATGACGTAACGCAAAAACGGAAGTGACTTTTACAAAGAAACTTCACAAACTTTTAGCTATTATAGTTGCACACAACCTCTCAAAATTTCATTAAAATCGGTTGTAAACTTTTTGAGTTATAAAGACGAAAAGGAGTCAGAAAAAAAAATAAAAAGAACTAGAGCAAAGCTCGTTGCAAAGCAACGAGTGGGTCTTCCGTTAATGTCAGAAGTAAAGCTGGAAGTTCCTGTAAGAAGCAGAGCTCTTAAACCAATAACAAGAGTAATAAAAAGAAAAAGATGAAAAAAACCGAATTATTCCTGGTACGACTTAACAATATCCGAATGATTTTAAGTACGAATTAACAAACACCTTTTTGATTTTAAGAACGACTTAACAAAAAAAATCCGAATGTGTTTAAGTACGACTTAACAATTATTTTTGGTACGAGTTAACTTTACGATTAACATTATGCTATTTTTTAAACCAAGGACGCGGAATCAAAATTTCCGGAAAAATCAATTTTTAAACCCCGATATCTCTGTAATGCATCGTCCGATTTTAAAACGGCTTTCAGTGTTAGATTCAGCTAAATAAGCTCTACAAAATACATATTCATTTTTGATTTGATCAGAAAATTCATTTTTTCGAAAAATTTGTTTCACTTCCGGTTTCGACCGGAAGTGACAGATTTTCATTTCGAGCCTTATTACAGAGGTAAATCGACCAAATCATAACCATTGAAAATTTCAAGCCTCTATCTTAAAGCATTTTTGAGAAAAGTCCGGGACAAAATGACTTTTTGAAATTTTTAAAAATGACGTCACGTCAAAACCGAGGTGACGTTCTCTTTTAAACTTTTACATTTTTGAGGGACGCCAACTTGCAAACATCTCTGAAAATTTCATCAAAATCGATTAAAAACTTTTTGAGTTATGAAGCAAAAAAGGAGTCAGAAGAAAAGAAAAAGAATAATAATAATAATAAAAAGAAACAATAGAATAACAAGAGGGTCTTCCGTTGGAAACGGAAGACCCTAATAATAATAACTAGAGCAAAGCTCGTTGCAAAGCAACGAGTGGGTCTTCCGTTAATGTCGGAAGTAAAGCTGGAAGTTCCTGTAAGAAGCAGAGCTCTTAAACCAATAACAAGAGTAACAAAAATAAAAAGATAAAAAAAAATTGAATTATTCCTGGTACGACTTAACAAAATCCGAATGATTTTAAGTACGACTTAACAAAAACCTTTCCGATTTCAAGAACGACTTAACAAAAAAAATCCGAATGTGTTCAAGTACGACTTAACAATTATTTTTGGTACGAGTTAATTTTACTTTGAACATTACACTATTTTTTAAACCAAGGACGCGGAATAAAAATTTCCGGAAAAATCAATTTTTAAACCCCGATATCTCTGTAATGCATCGTCCGATTTTAAAACGGCTTTCAGTGTTAGATTCAGCTTAATAAGCTCTACAAAACACATATTCATTTTTGATTCGACCAGAAAATTCATTTTTTCGAAAAATTTGTTTCACTTCCGGTTTCGACCGGAAGTAACAGATTTTCATTTCGAGCCTTATTACAAAGGTAAATCGACCAAATCATAACCATTGAAAATTTCAAGCCTCTATCTTAAAGCATTTTTGAGAAAAGTCCGGGACAAAATGACTTTTTGAAATTTTTAAAAATGACGTCACGTCAAAACGGAGGTGACGTTCTTTTTAAAACTTTAATATTTTTGAGGGACGCCAACTTGCAAACATCTCTGAAAATTTCATCAAAATCGGTTAAAGACTTTTTGAGTTATGAAGCAAAAAAGGAGTCAGAAGAAAAGAAAAAGAATAATAACTAGACACGATCTCGTTGCGAGCAACGAGGAGGTCTTCCGTCTGATTTTTAGAATAAGGAATGACCTTACTCTTGATCTTCGTCAACGAAACGTATCCAGAAAAGGAGGCGGAATCTATGAGTGTAATGGGTTAAAGACTATCTATCCATTTGGTGTCCCTTTTTGAGGGAACAGCTCCTTTTCATTAATTTTAGTGAAAATGTATTTTTGTGTACCGCTAATGAGTATTTAGAAATTGGTTACCGTTTTTTGAGATATCTGGGAAAAATCGTTTTGTTATCCGGTCCTAAAACTCCTTTTAAGGTCCAGATAACAAACAATGAATGGTTGTACATTGTTAAGCACATTATTTTGAGCATCTTTTGTTAAAATACTGCTTTCCAGATTGAGGATCAAAGTGTTTGACTTCTGGCCCCTTAAAATCCCTAATTACATAACATAGGAGTGAAAGATTACCATGTATAGATGAATAACCTTAGAATAAACTTAATTACCTCTATAACGTATCAAAAATATTTTACAGTAAAAATGTATCATTAAAAGATTTTAGAGCCCCACCAGCCCCTTAATTGAAGGGCCAGCCCCTTTTTTTGATGTCATAAGAGTATTCTTGTCAATTCTAACACATTTTGTTCAAGAAGTGTTTATAAATTCTGTACCATTCTCGAGATATCTTGACAGGGTCGTTTTAGGGGCCGACCCTGTAACTCCTTTTAAGGACCGCATAACAAAGAAATTATGGTTGCAAATTGTTAAGCTAAATATTTAGAGCATCTTTTGTTCAATATTGCTTTTTAAAATGTTCCTCTATATATTTTGAAATATTGAGCATAAAAGTTTTGGACTTCTGGCCCCTTAAAATCCCTATTTACGTAACATAGGAGTTAATGACTGCCATATATAGGTAAATAACATTAGAATGAACATAATTGCCTCTATAACGCATCACAAAATATTTCACAGTAACAAGTTAACATTAAAATACTTTAGAGCCCCCTTAGCCCCTTATTTAAAGGGCCAGCCCCTTTTTCATGATTTTAAATGAAAGCTCTAATCAATTCAAACACTTTTTGTTCAACAAGTGTTTACAAATTTTTTACCGTTCTCGAGATATCTTCAGAGGGTCATTTTAGGGGCCGACCCTGTAACTCCTTTTAGGGACTGCATAACAAAGAAATTATGGTTACAGTTTGTTAAGCTCAATATTCTGATCATCTTTTGTTCAATATTGCTTATCAAAATTGTCCTCCATTTTGAGATATTGAGCATCAAAGTTTTGGACTTCTAGCCCCTTAAAACCCCTAATTACGTAACATAGAAGTAAATAATTGCCATGTATAGGTGAATAACGTTAGAATGAACATAATTGCTTCTATAACGTATCACAAAATATTTCACGGTAACAAGTTATCATTAAAAGACTTTAGAGCCCCCTCAGCCCCTTATTTGAAGAGCCAGCCCCTTTTTCTTGATTTTAAATGAAAGCTGTAATCAATTCAAACACTTTTTGTTCAACAAGTGTTTACAAATTTTGTACCATTCTCGAGATATCTTGAGAGGGTCGTTTTAGGGGCCGACCCTGTAACTCCTTTTAGGGACTGCATAACAAAGAAATTATGGTTACAGTTTGTTAAGCTCAATATTCTGATCATCTTTTGTTCAATATTGCTTATCAAAATTTTCCTCCATTTTGAGATATTAAGCATCAAAGTTTTGGACTTCTGGCCCCTTAAAACCCCTAATTACGTAACATAGGAGTAATTGATTGCCATGTCTAGGTAAATAACGTTAGAATGAACATAATTGCTTCTATAATGTATCACTAGTTTTTTCACAGTGAAAAGTTATCATTAAAAGACTTTAGAGCCCCCTCAGCCCCTTTTTTGAAGGGCCGGCCCCTTTTTCTTGATGTCACATAAAAGCTCTTGACTTTATAAAGATTTTTTGTTCTACATGTTATAACAAAATACAATCGAGGAAAGAGATGTTGAAAAAAAACCACGAAAAATCACGACGCTTTTTCAACTGTAATTTTCGAGCTCGGGCGAGCTTCGGCGCTTTTGGTCACAGGAAAATATATTTACCACATGTCAGATCTACAACCTTTTGTCTACAATCCCTAAAATTTTGAACTCAATATCTTAAATCGTTTAGGAGTTTAACCCTGGACAAGCCGACCCTCTGAAAATCGTTAAATTGTAAATAACTCAAAACTGGAAGTGACGTCATCATTAAAAAAAATTTCCAATAAGGTTCAGATCATTATCTATCAGACCTGAAAGTTTCGTGTAAATCGGTCGAGTAGTTTTAGAGAAATGGCGTACACAAAATTGGTTGGAAAAAAAAAGAAAAAAAATAATAATAATAGGGAAAAAGAAACCGAACGAAAACAATAAGGTCTTCCGTTGGAAACGGAAGACCTTAATAATAATAAAAAGAAACAATAGAATAACAAGAGGGTCTTCCGTTGGAAACGGAAGACCCTAATAATAATAATAACTAGAGCAAAGCTCGTTGCAAAGCAACGAGTGGGTCTTCCGTTAATGTCAGAAGTAAAGCTGGAAGTTCCTGTAAGAAGCAGAGCTCTTAAACCAATAACAAGAGTAATAAAAAGAAAAAGATGAAAAAAATCGAATTATTCCTGGTACGACTTAACAAATCCGAATGATTTTAAGTACGAATTAACAAAAACCTTTTTGATTTTAAGAACGACTTAACAAAAAAAATCCGAATGTGTTTAAGTACGACTTAACAATTATTTTTGGTACGAGTTAACTTTACGATAAACATTATGCTATTTTTTAAACCAAGGACGCGGAATCAAAATTTCCGGAAAAATCAATTTTTAAACCCCGATATCTCTGTAATGCATCGTCCGATTTTAAAACGGATTTCAGTGTTAAATTCAGCTTAATAAGCTCTACAAAAAACATATTCATTTTTGATTTGATCAGAAAATTCATTTTTTCGAAAAATTTGTTTCACTTCCGGTTTCGACCGGAAGTGACAGATTTTCATTTTGAGCCTTATTACAGAGGTAAATCGACCAAATCATAACCATTGAAAATTTCAAGCCTCTATCTTAAAGCGTTTTTGAGAAAAGTCCGGGACAAAATGACTTTTTGAAATTTTTAAAAATGACGTCACGTCAAAACGGAGGTGACGTTCTCTTTAAAACTTTAACATTTTTGAGGGACGCCAACTTGCAAAAATCTCTGAAAATTTCATCAAAATCGGTTTAAAACCTTTTGAGTTATGAAGCAAAAAAGGAGTCAGAAGAAAAGAAAAAGAATAATAATAATAATAAAAAGAAACAATAGAATAACAAGAGGGTCTTCCGTTGGAAACGGAAGACCCTAATAATAGAAAGAAACCGAAGAATAACAAGAGGGTCTTCCGTTGGAAACGGAAGACCCTAATAAAAAGAAACCGAAGAATAACAAGAGGGTCTTCCGTTGAAAACGGAAGACCCTAATAAAAAGAAACCGAAGAATAACAAGAGGGTCTTCCGTTGGAAACGGAAGACCCTAACTAGATTCGATCTCGTTGCGAGCAACGAGTGGGTCTTCCGTCCGATTTTTGAATAGATTAGATCAAACTTATCAATTCAAAGATAAAAACGTACATCTGAGCGAAAAATAGTAAAAAAAAAAATTGCGGCACTCGAGGCTTGAACTCGGGTCGCCTTGGCCATGTCCACGACTCTATCGACTGAGCTACTCGGACTCTCGCTTCAGAACTTTGACGCTTAATTTCTCGAGAATGCCTTGATCTATTTTAAAACAAATTAAATATTCTGAATCAGAAAAAGGGTCACTATAAGGTGTAAAAATTTCAGAAAAAAATATTAAAAAATAAAAAAGTCGAAAAATTCAATTTTTCAAATTTCCTTCCGGTGACGACCGGAAGTAACGGCAGACATTTTTTAGACAATAGTGCACCAGTAAAACGTTTCATCTATCCTCTCTAAAAATTTCAGCTCTTTATCTTCAGTCGTTTTTGAGAAACGTCGCAGACAAATTTGACTTTTAAAAAATCGTTTAATGACGATAACTTCCGACCGGAAGTGAATTTTAAAAAACTGTTCCGGCGGTACAAACTTCAGATTACAAGGCATCATTCCTAAAAATTTGACTGAAATCGGGCAAGCCATCTCCGAGAAATCGCCTGCACAAAATCGGTAAGAAGAAAAAAAAAGAATAAGAACTAGATTCGATCTCGTTGCGAGCAACGAGTGGGTCTTCCGTCCGATTTTTGAATAGATTAGATTAAACTTATCAATTCAAAGATAAAATCGTAGATCTAAGCGAAAAAAATGAAAAAAAATTTTGCGGCACTCCAGGCTTGAACCCGGGTCGCCTGGGCCATGTCCACGACTATATCGACTGAGCTACTCGGACTCTCGCTTCAGGACTTTGACGCTTAATTTCTCGAGAACGCCTTGATCGATTTTGAAACAAATTACATATTCTGAATCATTAAAAGGGTCACTATCATCTTATTGGAAAAAATATATAAAAATAAAAAGTTGAAAATTTTCATTTTTTAATTTTGCTTTCGGTGACGACCGGAAGTGACGGCCAACATTCTCGTGACCGAGGTACACGAGGATATTGCTGAATCTATCATCTCTGAAAATTTCAGTTCTCTATCTTTACTCGTTTTTGAGAAACATCGCCGACAAAATCGACTTTTAAAAATCGTAAAACGACTATAACTTCCGACCGGAAGTGAATTTTTAAAAATTGTTCCGGGGGTATAAAATTCATATGACTAGGCATCAGCCCTGCAAATTTGAAGGAAATCGAACGAGTCATCTCCGAGAAATCGCCTGCACAAAATTTGTAAGACAAAAAAAGAATAATAATAATAACTAGAGCAAAGCTCGTTGCAAAGCAACGAGTGGGTTTTCCGCTAATGTCGAAAGCAACGCTAGAAGTACGTCTAAGAAGCAGAGTTCTTTATCTAGTAACAAAGAAACCTAAGTACAAAAAGATAAAAAAAAATCGAATGATTCTTGGTACAACTTAACATAATCCGAATGTTTTTAAGTACGACTTAACCAAAAACCCTTAACCATTTCAAGAACGACTTAACAAAAAAAACCAATGTGTTTAAGTACGACTTAACAAATTTGACTTCATTTTAGGTACAAGTTTACTTTACCTTGAACTAACATCTTTTTTCTTAACCCAGAATGCAAAATTAAAATTTACGTAAAAAATCAATTTTGTTTAAAACATAATTCTGAGCAACTTTTTCTCTTCACTGCTTTTTAAAGGGTTGACCTTTCGTACTGTGTGCTCGTTGCGTCATTAATTGTCAGAAACTTATCGATGTTAAGTTTACTTTACTGTACCTCTGTGAATATTTTCTATGTAAAATTACTATGAACCAGACAACATTGAAATGGTGAACATTTCAAAGGGCCCCGCTTATGTAATTTCAGAGAATTCTGCTTTGACCTTGAGCTATAACTTGAAATTTTTCCAGCTGGCATAGAACTTTTAATTCAATTTCATTCCTCCTAACATACATGCATTTTTGTTCAATCTGACCAAGATTAAGCATATTTGGAAAATAATCTACTGTCTAAAACTAATTTTAAAAAGATCTGCTATGACCTTCCAGGGCTCTACATTAACTTTTTTTCCTACTTGTCCATTCGGACAAGTGACCAAAACATTTACTTGTCCGAACTTCAACTTCACTTGTCCGAAAAATTTTCAATATTAAAGATCAAATATTGTCAACTTGAGAACTACAGTACTCTATTACTAAAATAAAATCATTTATTGATTAATACTCTAGCTATAATTAATAACCTGACTTTTTAAATGGAAACTTAAAGTGTCTTTCCTATAATTATGTACATGTATTTGTTCTATATAACATTAAACATGATTTGTCAGCTGTAGCTTTGTCATGGCAAATTACAAGACATCTTAAATTTAGCATCAGGTTTAAAAATACATGTAACTGTTATATTGATTTCTCAGCTGTTTTTTAAACTAAACATGGAATGCCATCATAGTCTATCAATGATGAATGAAACCTAAAATAAGTTACATTTCTTTCCATAATCCTTTATCTTTGCTACCTTTTCTTCCTTTCTTTTTCTTAACATATGTGTTTGGTACTTTGTAAGAACTAAGATCCACACCTTGAAAGTTGTTTGAAATTAGTGAACTTCAATCCCGATCAAGAGTAACTCAATTGCATTGCAATTTGATGTCGGGATCGAAATTCAAAATAACTAATCGATAAACTTATAACGAGACTACAGATAAACTTATCACAAAACTTTCTTTTCTTTTTTAAATGTTGGAGACTTCTTACTATAAAAAATGCACTTGTCCAGTCGGACAAGTGGCCAGCAATATTCACTTGTCCGCATATTTTTTTAACTGGTACCGGACAAGCGGACAAGCGTTAATGTCGAGCCCTGCCTTCACATTGACAGACTTGGTTCAAGGTCACTGCACGCCATTAACCAATAAACTCTGTAAAGGTAAAATATTAGCCAAATTGGGGCTAAAAGGAGAGTATATCTATGCTCTTAAAATATGGATTTTTGTGTGATCTGATATGACCTTGACTCTTCATCTACAAATATCATTCGAGGTCATTGCATATATTTTGATCAAAGGCATCATGTGGGTGAAGTATGAGGCTGAATGGAGCAAAGGGAGAGAAGATATACTCCGGACAAGGATTTTTAAAAATATAATTCTGCTATGACCTTCACAGTTTCTTTTCACTGAAAATAGGTTCAAGGTCACTACACACCCTTTCACCCTTTACTCAAACGCTCTGCTTATGTGAAGTCTGAGCCAAATAAGGGTTAGTAGAAATTATATATGCTCTCAAAAAAGGATTTTTGCATGATCCGATATGATCTTCACCCTTTACCTAGAAATTTCATGCAAGGTCACTGCACATCGTTTAACCATAGAGACACTCTGTGAGTATTAGCCAGATTGGACCAAAGGGAAAAAAGATATGCCCCAGACAAGGATTTTATATATATAATTCTGCTATGACCTTAACCTTATACCTAAAAACATGGTTCAAGGTCACTGCACATCCTTCAACCAAAGGAACCCTGTGGATGAGGTATGAGCCAGATTGGGCCAAGGGGAGAGAAGCTATGCTCCTGTCAAGCCATCTCGGATGGACAGACGGACAAATTGATCACTAGAAGGCGCCCGCATAAACATGCCTTTTTATCTAATTTAAAATAGTATCCATGCTATCTGCCCATGGTGAATAGTCATCAATATTTACAATATTTAACCAAAAAATAGCTTTTAAAAATATTTGAAAAGGTAAAAATTGTAAAAACCCCAGCGGGATTCGAACTCATGACTTACAGGTTCCTAGTAACCCTCTAACCCACTGTGCTAAGGAGTTATGTGACCATTTTTGAAAAGAAACTACATGTACTTATACAATTACACTTTATTTTATTGTTTATTTCGATAAACAATACGTCACAACATGGAAGTGTCCCATATCACCTTAAACTCGGAACACCTCTGACCTAATAAGATCGCATCATTAAATACAAAGTTTGATTTAACTCTAATTTGTTTATCATCAAGAAATTGTGCATCGCTGACAAATAAAGTTTTCTTCTGTATAATGAAATACCAATTAACTGACTATTCGGACAATAGCAAGTAAATTGTCCCACTCCACAGCAACTATTTCCCTTGGCTTTGCCTCATTAAATAGTTGCTGTCTTTGGGGACAATAAACTTGCTATTGTCCTCATACCCAGTAAATACTAAATAGGCATATAATATCCCATCCACCTACATTTCATGTTATATAACCTCCCGTTTGTAACCTTCAATTTCACTGTAAAGTCAACATATCTGTCATAGCCGCAAGTTTCACAATTTATTTCTGCTTCTCATGTACTTAAAATCAGGGGCCTTAATATTGCTTACCAATTCCAACAAGAGACATCCCTCTAACTATTGATAATCATTAAAATTCATTTCATGAATCTACGCAACAATGATAAACCTTCAAGTACAGTCACTCTCAATTTTACAAAAATATTGACGGTACTTTATCCGAAACTGTTCCTTGTACCTTTAACTTAGTACACTAACATTTTTATGAAAAGACTAAGAAAGCTAATGCAATTCTGAGAAAAAGAATACCACATATTGCCAATTCCATTGAGGTTTAATAAAAATATGGCCATTTAAGTGAACCCACCATTTCCAATTTCCTTTAGTAAACACAGATTTACAGGGTTCTCCATAGTAAAACATCTTTACCTGACCTTTTAGAGGTCAACTTTTGTTCAACCACCTTTAAAAAGAAACCTTATTCAATACAACATACCCCTACATGATATAATCATGATAAAAGCTTTACATCACTTAGAAATACCCTTACATGTATACCCCCACCCCCCAATCTTTTGATTTTCATAAAAAGTCATGGTTTGAAATGTTTTATCTAATTTTATGAAACGTGTGGCAATTTCCTTGAGTAATTTCTCACACATATGAAAACAATCATCAATGATTCTAAAATTTGATCTTTATTTGTTTATTGTATGATTTGTACCATTTTAATTAACAAATAGACAGCTGTCCTGCTTGTGATTTCTTGTTTTCATGAAAAAAGTAAGCTAACAATCATATTTAGTGAATATCTAATCTATTCTGATTTCTAGTCTCCTTCTAACCATGCTAAAACAGTAAGTTACAACCTACAAGTTAGACATCTGCCTTAAATTAAAATTAAATTCAAACACACCCAGGTAGCTGGAGACAGATCGAGTTGATTTCAATGAAAAATTTTCAAATTTGACATGTTTTTCTACTTTTTTTTATGCATATATACCTTAGAAAGGTAGAAATAGGTTGTTTCTTGTTCATTTCAATAGTAATTATCATAGCAGATGTTATTTCAAAGTCAAATGTACATTTACATATCCTACATGTAATCTTAATGCAGACAATTAAATAGAGGGGGGGGGGGGGGATTTTTCAATTATGTAAACACATCTAAATATCTTTATGAAATAAAAAATAAAGGAAACATAATTGCATACTTTTATTGAAAAACAAATTTTCACAGCAATTATGAATTTCTTTATAAACAGCCTTAATTTTGTTTTCATAATTTCTTATCAAACACAAACCACATCATGGCATGATGCTTTCTTCAAGTTCCATTATTGTTTATGCATTATCGGATTTAATTTGAATTACCGGTAAATAGTCTGTAGAACACAAGGAATATGCATGTGGATAGAGGTGACAGGTTAATCTCAGGAGCTGACCCACAAGAATCAACAGGTACCGGTAAAAGCCATGTGGTAACAAGAGTCTGTTTTGAGCTGAAATAAAAAAAAAAAATAATTAGCTGTGTTTACATACATGTACTAGTAATAGCTGTGTTTACATTAACATATGCATAGTATTTCTGGAAAAAATACACTGACCATGCAGTGTAATAGGTATGACATATCCCAATACATGACATAACATTTAGGCAGTACAAGATCAAAAATTTGCATATCAAGTCATAATATAATATTAAAAAATTTTCATAGGTATAAACACTTATCAAATTGAGAGAGAGAGAGTTTGAGAGAGAGAGAGAGTTTATTACCGTACTTGTAGTGCAACAGTCAATATTTCAATTCATAAATTACAAACGAATATTACCCACCGAACAGCGTCAAAGTACATGTACTGGTATAAGCTTCTGGTATACCATTTTTTATCAATTCTACTGTGTTTTTTTTTTTGCAAATAAATTAAGGGTGTTATTTACTCAGGGTTTGAGTTCTCAAATTCCGATTGTTAAAAAGTTCAATGTAATGAGTAAAATTTGTTCTAAACACAAAAAGTATTTATGAAATGAATTATTATTGACAAAACGTTCAATAGTTTTACTTTATTATGGAATTATGCTCAAACTAAAATTGACTTTTAAACAAACAGAGGAAATTCGGACTAAATTTTGCAGATTTTGTTTTCTGCTAAAAGTTTTTTGGCAGTGGTCTAATACTAAAAGTTAGGATTTTATATTTAAGTCTACGTAATTTTGCATATTTTCCGTTGGTTTTGCCTCACTTATTCATTAAAATAATCTTATGGCCCGAATAATAATAATATTGAAAAATGCTTAAAAACATTAAAAGACATCATATCTCAAAATTTTGATCATTGACCTCATATAAATTTTATGCCAACAGAATAAGGTCAATATAAGTAGTTTAATATCATAAATGTTTTTGTATTATCATCATTCAATTTTTTGTAAAATTGAATCAAAAATGTGTAGGGATTTGAAAACTGATAGAGGAAATTCGGACTGAATTATTTTAAAAAATTGATGCTGAAATCTTAATGTTGTGTACTTATTTAGTGCCATTACCATTCGTAAACTGTATCTTATTTTTTAAAGTGTTTAATTATTTGTAATATTTTTATAATTAAGAAAATCTCAATCGTAGTGTAAAATTTTATGGGATTTTTCTTGAATTTTCTATAAATATTCGATGGCCATTAACTCAAAAAGTAGGTCATTGACCTACTTTTCTGAAAGTGAAAAATGACAATACAAGCAAAGGTCTATAACACACAATAGATGGTTTTTCATTATCATCAGTGGATTTTTTTTTCATTCTGAGTAAACGTCATCCTTAAGCAAGGGTTTTTGCTTATTTTCTTATAAATTACATGTTTTAAAAACAATACTATGTGTAATAAGCATAAAACATGTATGAGTAAACTTAATGAAGAATTTTTAATAGATTATTTTTCACAGAATGTGGTACATTACATGTATGTCAATCTTTATAAAACTAGCGTATATTTCATGCGCCATAAATTGCAAGTTTTTTTTAAATATTATTTACTTGCATGATAGGTATATATGGTCTAACCAAAATTTTCTTCACAAAGCTACAGCTGTATGTACCACATATATGTTTTGTCACAAGTATACATTTAAAAAAAAACAACCCCAAATTCCAACAGTTGAAATAAACTCAACTCATTCTCTGATAAGTTCATTGTGTTTTGTGCGTGCATATCTTATTTGTCTGCTGCAACAGCAGCCAATCAGCGGTAAGCTGAATCCACAAAAAGAAAGTTTGTGTTTTAGGAGCGGGTAAATTGTTTATGCGACACTGTCAAGAAAACCACACCAAATAATAACAGGAAACATAAATATTCACTTATATGTATTGTGTTGTAAAGTAAAGGTTTTTAACACTTATTGCATCTTGCAAAACATGTGATGACCCTTAATCATCTGTCATATATCTGATATACATGTATATGTAAAAGATGGGAGAAATAACGACGGAACAAACTGGGATTCGAACCTGGCCCTCTGAATCTCTAGTCAAGTGCTCTACCAACTGAGCTACATGTATCTGGCACCGGTATTCAAACCAGTCTGACCGTCACATTCCTTCCCCCTTAAATGATCTTCACCCTCGAAGATCACCCCTGGCAGGAGTTAACCTGTTAGTTCCAGGGGTTGGTCACAACACCAATATTGTAACAGGATGGGAGAAATAATGAAGGACCAAACCGGGATTTGAACCTGGGCCCCCTGAATCTCTAGTCAGGTGCTCTACCAACTGAGCTATCTGGCACTGGTATTCAAACCGGTCTGATCATCACATATATAAAGAATTATTTTAAACAATGTTGTTCAATAAAAAATAACACGCGCAACCTTCAGTTTTTGTCTGTAATTAATCAATATTGGTGTGCGATCAGTTCTCGCCGAGTACCATTTCTCACCAGTGCATTGTTACGTCATTTTATCAACACATAAAATTATATACGAAAATATGATGTTACAGTGCACCAGCGAGAAATGGTCCTCGACAAGAACTGCTCGCAGGCCAGTACTGCCAGTAGTCAGATTAAAAAAAGAGAATAAAAAATTACATTTAAAACATTAACAAGGACAATTTAAGTACACATCATAACTGCTAAACAAGAAAAATTATGTGAACTGGTAGAATAGTACGCATAGTTCTAACTTGTAACCTACATGTACAAGTACATGTACCCGTTGGTCTGCTAAACCTTTCTAATGATACAATGATTGGCATCATAAAGATATTAAAGTCATGTTTTAACTCTGAAGTCTGAAGTATACAATTTTATTTACTTGAAGTTATGTCTACAGGATATTCATGACTACATTTGGAGTCTTCTGCACAAGAATATATGATATGTTTCTAATTAGACCCTGCTTTGAATTTTGAGTTGAAAATTCACAATCTGTTATTTTTTTAAATACATAAATTCAGTTACCCTTTCCAGTCCCCCATGAACCTCGAGCGAGTCTAAACATCCATGAAACATGTAAAAATTACACGTTAGCCTAGTAAACAAACACCCACACCATAACAAAAACAAACAGTGTGCACGTACTTACATGTACATCTATACTATATACTAAATTTTAACTTTAACTTTTTAAAACTTTAAAAGGAGTAAAAGCCTCACCTTCTTCAGTAACATCCACATAAATCACACACTTTAATGTCCATCTTTTCCCCTTTATTACTCGTAGCTGTGGGTAACAAGTGAACTCGGCACCTGGTGAATTTGGCACCTGCGTAAATAGTGAAGTCGGCACCTGGTAAACTCGGCACCTGGTAAACTCGGCATCAGGAATCTGGTGAACTCGGCACTTCGATATTTTTTTCTTATCATAACTATAAATAAACATGGAAGAAATACAAAACCTCGTTATTTTTTTATTATTATAACCTAGATATAAAAAAAAAACATCGAAGAAACACAAAACCATGACAAATAAAAATTTCACGTATTCCGTGAACTAACTACAAAGAGGATATATATGATTAATATAATAATTAAATATAAAATCGAAAAAATAAGGTAGATTTGTAAACATATTAATTTATTTCCTATATAGAACAGTAATATAATTACGTATACAGTACATCAAAGGTACTGTACTTAAGCATGTGTTATCCACTGTGTACCTTGTTTAAATTGCTAAAACAACAAGATGACAGCGGGGTATTCCTAGTATACATGGAAGGGGCTACCAGGTGCTATAAGACGGTGTATTACCCGTACACATAGAAGGGGTGCGGTACTAATTATGAGGAGGTTAATGAACAGACCCTGTCAACACATGGGCTTCCCAATGTCACTTTTTCTTGCGACTTCAAGAAGACAACAGCAATGGGTGGTAAGTAAAATATATTTTTTACATTATAAACACATATATTTGAAATAACAAATTTGAAAAGAAAGTAAATATGTAATAACTATGCATATATTAATTGTTTGTAGATTTATAAAGTTCACTTGAATCCCCTATAAAATAATATCTACATGTATAATTATGAAACTAATTAAGATATTACCATTAAACTCTGACTATTTATGGAATATTTATGAAATATTTTAATTTTATGATCAAGGCACCACATTAATTGATCATTTTTAAATAGCTGACATTTATTAAAATATAGTATATTAAATAAAAAAGAGTTTATATACTTTAAATATATACCATTTTAAATATAAAGTTTATACTTGATTCCCATATCTACATGTATGATTAATATGAAACTTATTAAGACATCACCAATATATCACCAATATATTCTTACTATTTATTGAGTATTTATGAATTTTTTTTAAATATTAATTTTTAATTATATGATCAAGGCACTATGCAATATTACTAGTTTAAGATCACTAAAAATAGGAAAATATATAAATTTACACTGTATAACCCAACTTTCATTGCTACTGAATTTACACGTCTTGTAATACATTGTATTAACTTTCTACAATCAATTATACTTTTGGAAAAATACATGAAATTTCAAAACTATTCAACAATCAATGAAAAAATGTTGAAAACAACTGATTCTCAATCTTCTATCTAGGAAGTTAACCTTTGTCTTGATACTTGTGCTGTAACACAAAAATACTCAAAGTATAAATTCTAAGAATGTATTATCTCCGATTAGTGCAAGACTTTTTAGAGGATTGCTTTGAACTCTCTCTCTCTCTCTCTCTCTCTCTCTCTCTCTCTCTCTCTCTCTCTCTCTCTCTCTCATAATTATAAATGAAAACACATATAGAATGTGGCATTAAGTTAAAACGTAAATTCACATATTGTTTAAATTCATGAAAGTGTACTGTAATAATAAGATACCATATTGAATTCTGTTTACACCTGAAAAAGCATTTTACAAGTTATCCAACGTCAGTACCAAACAACATATCCTTTAATTGCCTGCAAATGATTTCCATGTTCGGATATTTTCCCTGAAAGAAAAACTGGCAGTTCATATCTTAAGTATAGTTTTATATAATTTTTTTGTGTCTTTCTTAAAAACAAGTGTACAAATGCTTCCTTCTTTCTAAATAATGCAGAGGACATCATGGTGGAGTATTACATGGTAGACTCTGGCACAGAATTCACCAGATGCCGAGTTTACCAGGTGCCGAGTTTACCGGATGCCGAGTTCACTATTCTCGGTGCCGAGTTCACCAGGTGCCGGGTTTACCAGGTGCCGGGTTCACCAGCATTCAGCTTATCAACGGCTGATCGTCGACAGAAGTGTGGCTGTCAGAATTTCCTCGTAAACGATTCACACGAGAAAAATATCCTCCTTAAACAAATATGTAGTATTGTTCCCTGTGCATGTTCATATGTTTCACAGTAAATTGAAAATGCATTTGTACGTCGAAAGAATACACAACTTCTCTTCTGCATTACGGCTCTCTCTTTTCTACAATGCCGTTCGTTACTGTTTACATTCGGCGCGCGCGCGGGGGTTACAAACAGGGGCGCCCCGACAAATAGTTGCACATAGAACGTTAAAATAATGTGTGTTCATTGAATTCATAAATGATATAGATGAAAAAAATGAAATTGAATCACAACTATTTATCTAAGACGCAACACAACGTAATGCAGTATATGCCTGGGCCTTAAAGTGGCATTTGTTCGCCTGTGTGTCTATGTAGACAAATTAACTCGTTCATGTAACGTTACGATTCACACATATTTGTTTTATGAAATTTGAAAAAAATAGGGCACAGAACTTTTTAAATTTGATACCAAATGACATTATTTAATATATTAACAATAACTGAATTAATTTTTTTCATAAAATGATAACGATTTTTGCTATCAGAAAAATACGTGTATGAGCTGCTGACCCCTAATTATAGGGGCCAGCCCTTTTTTCTTAATTTTAAATGAAAGCTCTCGTTATTCTAAACAACTTTTGTTCTATATGTATTAACAAAATATTTTTAGTTTAAAGGTTATAATACAAAAAGCAACAAAATTTCAGCCCCGAAAAAATCTTAAACTTTGGCGACAAATAGCTCAAAAACTAACAAAGAAATTACCAAAATTTTCATGCCAGCAAAACTATAAAATGTTACCGACAATTTCGCCAAATTTCATGCATCTATCATCTGTAGTTCCCGAGATCAACTCTGGACAAAAGACCCCCCAATTTTCAATTAAAGGGCAATAACTCATAACCGAAAGTGAATTTTAAAAATTTGAAAAAAACGTCTAGAGATATTAATATCATCTACATACCCTGAAAGTTTCATAGCAATCATACAAAAAATGTTCGAGAAATCTCGTGCACAAAATTTGCGGGAAAAAAAAAAATAATAATAAGAAACAGTAGAATAACAGAAGGGTTTTCCGTTGAAAAACGGAAAACCCTAATAAGAAAAGTGAAAAAGAAACATTACAATAATAGAAGGGTCTTCCGCTGAAGACGGAAGACCCTAATAATAAGAAAAGTGAAAAAGAAACAATAGAATAATAGAAGGGTCTTCCGCTGAAGACGGAAGACCCTAAAAACCGAAGAAAAACAAAAGGGTCTTCCGTTGGAAAACGGAAGACCCTAAAAAAACAATAGAAACGGAAGACCTTAATAACTAGACACGATCTCGTTGCGAGCAACGAGGAGGTCTTCCGTCCGATTTTTAGAATACGGAATGACCTTGCTCTTGATCTTCGTCAACGAAACGTATTCGGAAATGGAAGCGGGGTCTAAGAGTAATGGGTGAAAGACTATATACCCCTTTTGTGTCCCTTATTTGAGGGATCAGCTCCTTTTCATTCATTTTAGTTAAAAGGTATTTTTGTGTACTGCTAATAAGTGTTTAGAAATTGGTTATCGTTTTTGAGATACATGTGAAAAATCGTTTCGATATCTGGTCCTAAACTCCTTTTAGGGTCCAGATAACAAACAATATATGGTTGTACATTGTTAAGCACATTATTGTGAGTATCTTTTGTTAAATACTGCTTTTCGGAATGTCCTCCATTTTGAGATATAGAGGATCAGAGTTTTGGACTTCTGGTCCCTTAAAATCCCTAATTACGTAACGTAAGAGTAAATGATCATTGCCATGTATAGGTAAATAACGTAAGAATAAACATAATTGCCTCTATAACGGTTCAAAAAATATTTCACAGTAAATATTTATCATTAAAAGTCTTTAGAGCCCCCTCAGCCCCTTATTTGAAGGGCCAGCCCCTTTTTTATGATGTCATAAGAATGTGTTTGTCAATTCAAACACATTTTGTTCAACAAGTGTTTGAAATTCTGTACCGTTCTGTAGATATCTGGAGAGGGTCGATTTAGGGGCCGACCCTGTAGTCCTTTTAAGGACCGTATCACACATAACATATGGTTAAGCTTAATTTGTTAGCATCTTTTGCTCAATATTGCTTATCAAAATGTTTCTCCATTTAGAGATATTGAGCATCAAAGTGTTGGACTTCTGGCCCCTTATAATCCCTTATTACGTAATATAGGATTAAATGATTGCCATGAATAGGTGAATAACGTTAGAATAAACATAATTGTTTTTATAAGGTATCACAAAATATTTTACAGTAAAAAGTTATACTCAAAAGACTTTAGAGCCTTATCGGCCCCTAATTTGAAGGGCCAGCCCTTTTTTCTTGATCTTATATGAAAGCTCGTGCCAATTCAAACACATTTTGTTCAACAATTGTTTAGAAATTCTGTACCGTTCTGGAGATATCTGGAGAGGGTCGTTTTAGGGGCCGACCCTGTAACGCCTTTCAGGGACCACATAACAAAGAAAATATTGTTGCAGATTGATAAGCTCAATATTTTGAGCATCTTTTGTTCAATATTGCTTATCAAAATGTTTCTCCATTTAGAGATATTGAGCATCAAAGTTTTGGACTTCTGGCCCCTTAAAATCCCTAATTACGTAATATAGGAGTAAATGATTGCCATGTATAGGCGAATAACGTTAGAATAAACATAATTGCTTCTATAACGTATTACAAAATATTTCACATTAAAAAGTTATCATCAAAAGACTTTAGAGCCCTTTCGGCCCCTAATTTGAAGGGCCAGCCCCTTTTTCTTGATCTCAAATTAAAGCTCTTGTAAAAATAAATTTTAATTGCTCCACATGTTTTAACAAAATATTTTCGAGAAAAAGAGATAATTAAAGAAAACCAAGAAAAATCACTACATTTTTTATATCTCAATTTTCGGGTCCAGGCGAGCTTCGGCGCCTTTTGCGCCAAACATAAATGGCTCACTTTAGACAAAACTACAATCATTCGTCTACAATTCCTGAAAATTTGAATTTGATACCTTTTATCGTTTAGGAGGAGTTCGACGGACAAGCTGACCCTCTAAAAATCGCTAAAACGTCAATATCTCTGAAACGTAAGTGACGACATCAAAATAAATAATTTCCAATAAATTCAGATCAATATCTATTAGATCTGAAAGTTTCATGAAAATCGGCCGAGCCATTTTCGAGAACTCGCGTGCACAAAATTTGTAAGAAAAAAAAACAAAAATAATAATAATAGGGAAGTAGAAACCGAAGAAAAACAATAAGGTCTTCCGTTGGAAACGAAAGACCTTAATAATAATAATAATAGAAAGAAACAATAGAATAACAAGAGGGTCTTCCGTTGGAAACGGAAGACCCTAATAATAATAAAAAGAAACCGAAGAATAACAAGAGGGTCTTCCGTTGGAAACGGAAGACCCTAAAAATATAGTCGACAAAAACAATATGTCTCCCCTTTGAAAGGGGAGACATAATTAATTACTGTACTGGTGATCATAAATTGTAGTTAGTTATTTAAATATATTTATATGGGTAAATGTGTCACATACCCGACTGGGTACATCATACAATTGTTTGTACATGTATATGTATACATCATTTGCAATTGTCACATGCAGTAGATCTGTTATTTAAGTATTGAATCCTTATTTTTTGATGGATATAGTCTCATAACTGCAACGGTGTGTGCATACAAATTGAATAACGCGCGTAAGCGCGTTATGAAAATTTGTTTGCACACACCGTTGCAGTTATGAGACTATATCTTTCAAAAAATAAGGATTTAATGCTTATATTTACATTTTTTTTACCTTCTTGCTTTGGACGCAAATGCGAATTATACCTCAAGTTACTGTATTATCCTATGGGTAAGTTCAAATTAATGGAAGAGCCACAGTAACAGCCACAAGCGTGATATTTGATTTTCGCTTGTGACGTTGTATTTATCAACGTTCAACGTTTGTGACGTCACAATTAAAACTCGTGATTTAACCTTTTAGTACCTTGTCTGTATTATGGTGCTATATCTGCAGTAGCTTTACATGCAAAATATATGTGGAATGTAAATATTTAAGAAATAAACAACGTTATTTAGTGAACATGGCGTTATGAATAGCAATTGCTCTGTTGGCATATTCCATGATGCGCGCTAGCGCATCATGGAAAATATGCCAGCAGAGCAGTTGCTATTCATAACGCCATGTTCACTAAATAATCGTTGTTTATTACTTATATTTGCATTTTACCACTCGCAAATACCCTGTATTAGCCTAGACCTTGACATTTAGCTATTACATCAAAAGTAAACATTCAGACTGTAATATATCTTTTTAATTCACATAGATTTGTTAACAGAATCAGTGATATGTTATAAAAGTAATTCCTTTAAAATGTTATCAAAAACATGTTTTAATATTACATGTAAATACGTCAATTTTAATTGAGTTGGAGAAAAACACATGATGTATCGTATAGTGGTTAAATCTATAACGTCATGGAAAAGTATATATAACGTTACACCTTTATGACGTCATAGTATACTGACAGAGCAATTGCGATTATAGAGAAATAATTGCAGCTCCTCCGTATGGGCTTACAGTGGGAAAGAACAATGGAAATGCAAATATAAATGTATAATTATAATAAGTATTATTAAAATTATACTTTCCGGAACGGCACCGTAATCACAAAAACCGGGAACATGCGTAGAACTAATACCCTAATAGTTTCAATGCATTTTAAAAATAGTTTCATCTTCTTCACTGTATTTCAATAAATTATGAAGTAGTTGAACGTATATCTACTAGGTTTAAATTTATTAACAAAGTACTAGTAAGCCTAACAGTTTCCATTCGGGTTTAATACATTTTTTCACTCAATAATAAGTACCGTATTTCATTCTAAACACATGCATAAATGTAATTTATAACTAGAGCAGAGCTCGTGGCAAAGCCACGAGTAGGTCTTCCGTTGTTGCTGTGAGTTGAAAATATATGTGATATGGTGTCAAACGATTATAATTACTTAACTTTCAGTTCTGCTTTTGTTATAAAAACGTGTTGTGATTGAAAGCCTGCATATAAAACGTGTTTTGAAAAAGAAAATGTTTTAGGAAAACTATTTGTCGCACACAGTTTATGTAATCGTAACAAACATTATTTAAAAATTGAGATATTTAATGGCGAGTTACATTTTCAGAGGATAGCAAGCATTGTTATAAACAGTATGTACTCATGTGTCATGTCAGGAATTGTGTTTTTTTTTAAACCGAGCCCGTTTACAAAACACGTAACCTTTACTCTAAGATAACTTCTTTATTTAAATATTTCTAAATTTATGAAGACAATGTGCAATTTAGAATTGTTGCGTGCTGACAAAATTTACAGACCCTGAAACGTACTACTACACCAAAAAAGCGTGCGACTTACGTGCGAGAAACGTTTCGTGTTCACCGTTTAGCGTTTCGTGTGAATCGTGAAGCGTTTCGTGTAAACCGTTTAGCGTTTCGGACAAAGCGTGCAGAGTTTCGGTCAAAGCGTGTAAATCGTTTCGAGCAAAGCGTGCGAGAACCATGTGAAACGTTCATCAGATTTTATTCGGAACTCTCTGACAATTTGTTTCAAAATGGCGCCCGTGTTTTACATTACATGTACTTTAAACTGTTTGTGATTGGCAAAACTCTTTTGTAGGTATTTTCATGAAAAAAAATCTAGAAGAAATGATATACTTATCATTTTACAAAATTTAATTTATTTTTAACAAACAAAAGAAAGGTATATGTATTAAAAGACGACTAGTTACAGAGTACATGTATATATAACGTTTTTATACGATGTTTCAGTACTGGTACATGTACAGTCGTTTTACCGGTAACGAATATTTGCCAATATCGAATAATTTTTAGAAAAATTATTGGTTGAAGACGAAGTTGAGGTTTTAAAAAATCCTAGCTAGGTAATTATAAAACAGAAATAAATATTCTATAGGTGCGTGAAGTTGTTTGCCATCTGTACGATTATTTACCGAATTGTTTACAAATTAAAAATGTGACCCACATATGAGCTGCCAGAAGTTCAAAGCAGAAAAAACGAAAGTGTGAAAACAATTAAGCCTTACTATGAAAATAAGTTTGTTATTGATCCCTATTTAGTGGATAATTAGTAAATATAATTCATTTAAAAAGATAATGCATCATATCAAATTATAATGGAGCTTTGAATGAAATTACGACTTCAAATAGAACCACGTGTAGTTTTCCTATATAGTTTCGGTTCTTTGCGACAGAAGTATTATTTGGCTGCATATATTGATAGATATACGGGAAAAACAAAGGAAAATGGCAACTACTTATCATCAATTACTATTATAAAGTGTTTTTATGAAAATTCAATATTATAAAGTAACGCAAATGAAAACTGTTCAAGTCCGGTTTCAATTTGACGGGAAAACGGTGTGATGAAAAAAACGATCATGTTATTTGTTTAAATGACATATTCCCACAATTGTTTTCCTTCTTCATTTATAAGTCCATTAACATGTACCTCTAGTATATTTTGGAAATTAATTCGCCTCAAAATATTCGGCCAGAAGTGATGAAGGGCGCTTAATTCGATACTGGGAAACGAATTCGAAACTAGGAAAATGGAGGGGGTGTTGAAATTACTGTCTCCGTAATTCATCCTTTATATTTTCGGAAGTTTTATACTACAATTTAGAAGGACAAAGAAACGCGATTTAAACAAAAAATAAAAACATTTGTAATTCCGATAATAATAGTTGCATGCACGACGAAACCGCATGCTGATTCGTTACCGGTAAAATGACTGTACAATATTAAAATTCGCTATATTAAAAAATATTAAATACGGTTAGCAAAACATGATTTCTGTTGGAACAAGCCGTAATCAACTTTAACTTACACGAGCATGGTTTGATCAGCATGTATTTTTTTTTATTTATTGACATCGATAACTCTTACTGAGACCATTCGGCTTTGCGCAAGCGGCACACATAACCTCGGACATCGGGTGAGACCTGCACCTGGCTGAACCTGTCAATCAAACTCTGTGTATTTGTTTTCATTGGATGGTCAAGCGTCTCTTTTTTTGTCAATAGCCAATGGAAAATTTATGACTTCCAGGTATTCGGAATCAGCATTTGATGAAGCACACAATTTAAATGATAGTAAATTTATTAATTATTTGAACAAAATTAAATGTAAACATAGAATTAACATACTGATCATTTCTATGAATTGCGGGAAGTAAGTTCTTTGGAATCCCGATTATAGATATTTTTACAAGTAATCATTTTAATTATTTAAACCACTGTTGACGGAAAACAAGAGGTCTTAAAAGTAATTAACGCACAGGGATTTGCCTACAATGTACACAGTCATGCAATTAATTATTATGGGAATCTTTACGTATGGTACTTAATTCAAATAGATCATGATAATCTATACACTCATGACTGTACGCCGTTATACATGTAAGGAGCGCCGGTAATATATACGAAGATTGAGTCAAAAATTTAAATCATTTTTATTTCTTGTTCTTTTCAATACAATGTTAAATTACTTTGAAAAAAAATCCGAAATAGTAATTACAACTTTCTTTTTTGTTTAATCATTTGAATTTTTTCTGAGGTACATGAGTATGTAAAGGACATATTTATTTACGCGAATGATACGACATAGAAAAAAAATTATCGGATGTTTGTATAACATTGTTTCCTAACGAATGTGACTAATTTAATTTTAAATATTTTTCAACATTATGAATGTTAATAATATCAGATTTATTTACTGTTTGTATTTTTACATCGCTACCTCTAAAACCAATAAAAATACTAATGATAAAAGAAAAATCAAATCCCGCCGAATACTGAAAAACCGATTTCAGTTTGTAATCATACGGATTTTATTTTTGGTATTGACTATTGAGTTACGGTAACATTTTTTGTGGATGATTTTTTTTATTTATTATTTTATGTAGTAAAAGCACCATTCCAACTGTTACTCAATTACATAAGAATTGATGACCCGGGGCTATATATGTTCTGAGCTGTAGCGACTCAAGATTCTCGGTCGCACGTGGCGATTCAATTTTAAACACAGACTGACCGAATGAACAAACGGGTGGGAAAGTGAAACAAAATGTTACACATAAGAAGAAGCCACTAAAAATGATTTTCGACAGATCTTGATATCGTTTCGCCAATCAAAAAAAAAAAAAAAAAAAATACCAGCGCGAGCTCCTGTCAGCGGGCCGGGAGGGGGGGGGGGGGGGGGGGGGGGGGGCAGCAATGAGTTCGCTTCCACAATGAAACGTATACATGTAGAAAAACTACAGAAGTGATTAATATGTGACCGATAGAATCTAATCCAAAGTTGTTTAAAACTCATGTGAATATTCGTTTAAATATTCATCGAATGCCTCAACTCTGGACATTCTTTTATCGTGCTAGCACATACCGCAAACACGTAATATGGAACTTTGATTATAATTTGATTTGATTTTTAAACCACCTTGTACGCTCTCGTATACATCAATGCTTAATCAACTGTACAAGTAAAATAAATTTATCTTTTCATCTTAAACCAATATAATAGTTGAAAACATAATAATCCGTGCAAAATATGAAACATGAACGCGTGATAAGGTACATGTAGAAGATCACGAACCGACCGCGGATCACTTGTCCACTCGCGCCGGATCTCCTCAGCCATGTGCGATGGATGATCATCATTTAAATGTTTAATATTTTTTTTTGGGGGGGGGGGGGGTTGTTGTTGTTGTTGTTGTTGATTTAAAACATTATTTGAACAGTTTATAAAATATTTTACATAAACAAACCAACCATTAATTTATGTCTGACGATGTTTCCGATTTGGAGTAATATCGTTCATTAATATTCATTTACACTCAAATTTAATTAAATACAAAATGGACAAACTTTTATAACATAAAATTAAAACAGTTCTTGTATTTACGGCTATATTTACTCAAACACGTTCATATGCATGGAAGTGTGCGTCTCGGTGTGCGAATCTTGTGTATTAAATAACCGCTATGTAGTGCAGCCGTGGCTGAGATCCTCGGCCGTGGGCGAACGATAGATTACGTAAAGGTACAACGCACAGACCCGCACAGCTCATAACCCAGGAAGCTTTGAAAAGATTGCAGTATAATGACCTTACTCTATCAAATAGAAGTTATTTATTTTAAACTGATCTATGTCTATTATTGCTTTAGATTGAGAATGCCATTGCTTTTATTAATTAACTGAACGATTTCTTAATTTACACCCAATCGTTTAATCCATAAATATGTGTAATCAAAACGAAAACAATTCTTGAGTTTGCGGATATATAAACACATATATGAGAGACGCAACTCTCGTGTATTAGATAACCGCTGACCGCTAGGTAGTCCAGCCGCGACCATGGTGACCGATTTTCTCGGCCGCTAGCGAGGGAGAGCTTACGTAATGGTACACACACACACAGCTCTGATTCAAGGTAGATTTTAAATGCATGGAGTTTATAACTAAAATGTATTGCATATATAGATGTTTTTAATTCCATATTTTGTGGTTTACTAGAAAAGAAAAAGTTAACAATGATTTGTTTTCCAAATCCCATTTTTAAGCATTGTGCATTATAAAAACTTAACAACAATGACTTAAACTCCTAAAAAAAAAAGCACGTATTCTAAAAAAAAAAATTCTTATGAATTAATGCCGTTTGTATAAACCAGCATACTTTCTGCAGTAACTTTATGCCAGTTGTACGCGCAAAGACTTTCGTTAACTTGTCAAATGAAAACAGGTACATGTTAACATGTAAAGCTTGTTACACTCATACTACACAAATCACTTACAAAATAACATTGTAACGACCTTTATGAGATCCCAACAAACAACTTTTCCAGCGACAGCCATATCAAAATCCTAACTGTTTTTGAGTTATTAAGCAAAAACTTTTAGGGGCCATTGGTCCTTAATTTAAGGGGCCAGCCCTTTTTTATTGGTGTCAAATGAGAGCCCTTGATATTCTGCACAACTTTTATTCTACATGTTTTAACAAATTATTTTTTGTTTAAAAGATACAAAGGAAAATATGACTAAATTTTCGCACTCTTCCGAATCCTGTTTTTTAACCCCCTACCTTTTCCTAAATAAGGAACGTAATCAAAAAACAAAAACCGATGTATACAACTTCAATGTCTTTGTTATTCAAATTCGTTGGATTCCCATTCCCTGCTATCATAGTCTCGGAGCCTTTGTCTGGAAACCAAAGGCCCCAAAAAAATTTAAAAGGGGAATAACTCGTTAACGGAAAGGGAATTCTAACTTTTATGAACTGATGAAGATAGTCTTTTGTAAAGTACATTAGCCCTGAAAATTTGAGCAAAAACCGTTCAGAAATGAGCACGATATGAAGCCTCAAAGTTCGCGTCTAGGAAGAAAAAAAAAAAAGAAAAATAAGAATAATCTTAACCCGCACAATAATAGAAAGGTCTTCCGTTGGAAACGGAAGACCTTAATTAGGTATAATTGATTGTTACAAACTGAATGGAAATCAAAATACAATCATTTGATTATTAGCCACCGATTTATATGATATAAAAACCACCTAAGAGATATAAGTTGCCGTGGCGCGGAGGGATTGAGGTGGTGCTAGTAAACGAAGAGACCCGCATTCAATCCTCGTCTATGGCGTTTTGATTTTTGTTTTTTTTTTAATTTTTTAGAGCATAAACCGTTTTTAATATTGTTTCTGTCTTGGAATCATTGAAACTTGCAACAGAACATACAATATTTACTTATCTAATGTACATGTCTATGTATAATCAGATTATTCACTTGTTAAAATCGCTGCATTGTGTGTCTAGACATGCTTTTATTTCTTTGTGCATATGAAATTAAAATATATTGTTTGATAAACCTCAGATACACAGAATATACAGAATATACACAATAGGTGTGTTTTTGTCCAGACGCATGGCAATGCTTTTTAATAATAAATACTTCGCATATAGGTTGAATTCATATTTGTCCATTGATCAGAGCTGATTCAATTGTCATAAAGTTAAACCATTTTGTCGGTTATTTAAGCAAAATATTGAATACAGATTTTTTTTAAAATGGTTTAAGGTTGGCTTAAAGAGGTGTGAACATTTAGGACCTTTAAATTATTCTTAAAGGTGGCTTAAAGGTGGCTTTAAGACAGTCTTTAAGCCGCCTTTAAGGACCTAGGAACCATCTTTTAGCCACCTTTAAGCCATCTTTAGGCCACCTTTAAGACATATTGAGACTTAAAGGTGTCTTTAATGCCTTCTTTACGCATCTTTAAGCCACCTTCAAGGAGAGCTTAAAGATGGTCATTCATCCTGTGTTTTTTTTTATTACCCCCCCCCCCCCCCCCCCACCCTTTTTTGTTGGCAGATGGCTGGATATAATTTCCTGAAATTTTCAGAAATAATAGAGAATGATAATATTTCGAGGCTTTTTTTTCAAATTTTATTTCCGGTCGTCCGTTTTCTGTCCTGCGTCAAAAAACCTTGTTCTCTCGAGATCTTAGAATCGGCAAATACTTGAACATGCAGGCAATATGGGTTGATAGGCCTATAGATGTAGATAGTTTTAAACTATTTTGTTTTGTTCGTCGTTACTTCTGGTCGTCACCGGAAATACTCCAATTTTTTTTTTATTTACAAATTTAATTCATTTTACAAAGAATGAATCTGATAGTATAAATCCTTACAAGTCTAATCTAAACGATGTAGAATAAACAAATTTGTTATAACAGTCTACTTCCAATGATATATCTCAATATATTAGGTACTTTTTTTAAAAACAAAGGACTATGTGCGGTTTTATGCATTTTTTTTCAGAATGAGCTTAAAAAATAAGGTGACAGATAGGTTAAATCCTATTGGAAATAAAGGTGTAAAAGATTGTCACCACAGTGACGTCATAATGTAGAAATGACGTCATGAAGATGCATTATTTTGATAAATTGATATTTTGTGGCAAAATATGGGTGTTTGCCGATTGTTTTTCGACAGGGAAACATCGAGCGCAGGCTTGCTCAAGTACGATTTTTAGTATAATGTGTATAACTATCTGAAGAAAAACAGATGTTAAAATCGCACTTGAGCAGGCTTGCACTCTATACTTCCGAATGCAAAATATAAAGCAAAAATGAGAATATTTTCATTTGTTTGCAAATTTGCAGGAATTAGGTCATTTTGGTGACGTCATAGGTAAACAGCGAATGAGCACAGATGACTAAAATCAAGATTAAATTTATAGGCATCCTCTATACAATGATTTGTGAAAATTTTATTTTTATACGATACTATTTAAAAATTTACTATTGGTTGAAATCGGGGGCAGATATTTGACCATATCGCACATATTCCTCTTGTTCCCACGAGATCTCAAAAACTATAAATGATTTAGACACGATTCTAATATATGGATGATAGACATTTGTATCAAAATTTGTTTAACCGCTTTTATTTTGTCGACCGCCACTGGAAGAGTTTAAACGAATAAAGTTGTTCATTAGTTTAACTGCTATTCTTTTGCAGTTTTATTTAGTTTGATTAATAATGATGTACGTTCGAAAAATTTAAAAGTTTTATTTTCATTCAGCACTTCTTTCTGTTTGTCCGTTTCCTGCCCCGTGACAAACAAACCTTGTGTCTATGAGATCTCAGAAACGGTAAAGACTTGAACAGGCAAACTTTGTGGAATGATAGTCCTATTTATGTATCTATTTACAAATTTTGCTTTATCCGACATTACTTCCGGTCGTCACAGGAAGTACTCCAAAATGTGATTGTTCATTTATTTTTTTTTGTAATTTCGCATAGAAGTAACATTTGAGTAATGAAAATACAATAGGTCATCAACAAATTTGATAAAGGAAACATTTTTCTTCCAGTGAAACATTTATACAAATTCTTTACCTGCGAGATATCAGAACCTGTAAGAGATCGAGACACAAAACATACATAGAAGATAGACATTTAATTTAAAGTGTGTTTAACGGTTTTTATTTTGTATTTTGTTACTTCCGGTTCTCACCGGAAGCGTTCAAGCAAATAAAGATTTTGTTTGAATATTTTATACATTCTGCTGAACAGTTATGTAACGTAGGTAAATGTACTTAACACACTTATTTTTAATTTCCTTAATCACTTCCGTTTGTCAATTTCTGGTCCCGACACAAAAGAAAACATTTCTAAATGATATCTTAAAACTGACAAGTACTGAACAACCTAACTTTAGGGGAGGACAAACAATGTTTGAAGATATGTTTATCATGTTCTGTTTGATCCTACATAACTTCTGGTCGTCACAGGAATAACCGTTGATAACTATTTGTCTTTTTATTTTGTTTTTTTTTTTACAAAAAAATACTAGGAAATTCTTTTACAGTTAGTATGATATACATGGCCTTTTTACAAGAGAAATTCATTTTTGTTTACATATTAATAAATGAGGAACGGAGGACTTTTGTGTTGCTATAGCAACACGAATCTAGTTCTCTATATTTTCCTATTTCGATAATCAACCTTACACCCACTTACCCCCTTTATAACCCCCTCAAAGGAGATCATAAATTGAACAAATGTGTTTTAACACTACGTGAGGACGCTTTCATTTTTTGTTTATTATACCCCCCGCAAAACGAAGTTTGGGGGGTATATAGGAAAACGAAGTTTGGGAGGTATATAGGAATCACCTTGTCCGTCTGTCCGTCCGTCTGTCTGTGCAATCGTGTCCGGTCCATAACTTTCTTATTGAGAAACATTGGAAGTTCTTTCTTCACACAAAGATTGCTTATGACCTAAGGGTGTGTCATGACCTTGACCCAAGGTCATTTGGGCAAGGTCAAGGTCACTGGCAGAAAAAATACAAAATTTGTGTCCGGTCCATATCTTTCTTATGGAGAACTATTGGAAGTTTTTACTTCACACAAAGATTGTTTTCGAACTAAGAATGTGTCATGACCTTGACCCAAGGTCATTTGGACAAGGTCAAGGTCACTGGCAGAAAACATAAAAAAAATCGCATCTGGTCGATATCTTTCTTATGGAGAACTATTGGAAGTTCTTACTTCACAAAGATTGCTTATGACTTGAGGGTGTGTCATGACCTTGACCCAAGGTCATTTGGGCAAGGTCAAGGGCATAAAACATGAAAAAAATCGTGTCCGGTCCATATCTTTCTTATGGAGAAACATTGCAAATTCTTACTTCACACAAAGATTGCTTATGACCTAAGGGTTTGTCATGACCTTGACCCGTGGTCATTTGGGCAAGGTCAAGGTAACTGGCAGAAAAAGTGCAAAGTTCGTGTCCGGTCATTATCTTTCTAATGGAGAAGCATTGAATGTTCTTACTCCACACAAATATTGCTTATGTTTTAAAAAGATAGAGCAGTTATAACAACTGAAGAAAATGGACGGTGAAATAGATTCATCCAATATTTTCTATAATTGGAAAAATACACGCATTATTATTTTTATCTTAGCGGGGGGTGTCAATTGTGAGCTTGCTCGCAGTACCTGAAGTTAGTTTTAAATTATTGACTCATAATATTATTACATTTATACATTATTCCCATTCCCTTCCTTGTCGCCAAACCCTTCCCTAAGGATCATATATATAGTTAACTTAAATCCAAACTACATGAGGATGCTGTCAAAAAGGTTGCAGCCTTAAGACAAAATATTTTTTGAAAAGATTTAAAATACTTTCCTCTATATATTCCTTTATTTACCCTCCCTCCTATGACACCCAATTTTTATCCTTGGGGAACATGATTTAAAAGAAAAATTGAAAAAAAAAAGATATAAAAAGTTTACACCATCAACGATACCAATGAAGCCAAATACAGACAACGGTCAATTTCATGCCAGAAATGCTCATTTGAATATCCCGCTCAGATGAGATAAAAGGTCTTTGAAAAAAAGCAAGACGAAATGACTGAAAAACCCGTTGAGGATAAACAAAAACATATAATAACACTCTTAGAGTTATCAACAATGTAAATGCAACCTAATATATTTTACGGTGCTACCGTTCGGACGAGGACAGCAAGAATTACACATGTATCACTGTCAAGTTAGTGTTATTAAGTTATCATCTAACAAAAGAAGTTGAGAGAGAGAGAGAGAGAAAGAGAGAGAGAGAGAAAGAGAGAGAGAGATAATATTATAAGATTTCTATGTTTTTAAATTCTTGCAAAATACATACACTTGCTTCCACCTTAAACCGTTCTTTACTTATGAAGATAATGGATAAGTCTGTAAAACGTATTTTGTGTTTAATTTGGTCAAGATTGCTAACGATAATAACAGTATTTTTTTTGTACATTGTTGTAGTCTGATTTTGATTTATGTCCTGTTATTTTTTTCATTCTAATTACATAATTTTTTTTTCGTTCCCCTGGTCCCTTTTTCTAGGTGTTTGATTTCCTATTTTCTAATTTAATGGTTTGACAATATGCAATATCTGTATATATTTTTAACAGTTTTTTTTCTTAATCTTTTTTTATTCAGTTCAAATTTAAAACGACCTTTTCTTTCTATCTTTCCTACTTCTACTTATGTATATGCATACATTTGGCATGTTTATAATCTCTGTATAAAAAAACCACAAAAAAAAACAAACTAAAAAACAAACAAAAATCATTTGTAGCAGGTATCGCAGTCTATACTTAAATTGCTAGTATGTTCACACATATTACCGATATTTGATCCACCTCTTAATATATCGAGAGAAAAATGCTTTTTGACGTCAAATGTTAAAATCTAGAATCATGTGTTAACGTATCTCAACATAATACGAAGGAATCGAAACATGTAAAGATATCTTGAGCCTTAACAAAGCTAATGTTGTACTTAGAACGTTTTTAAACCTCAAGTCATCGTGAATTAGGATTTTAATGTAAGATATCTTTGGCATAGTACTATGGGAGAAAACATTAAACAGCATTATGGGACGTAAACCAAAAAAAATTGACGATTCTGTAGTTTTAGCTCGTTCTTTTTCCCGTGCGCACCGGTTTTCAGAGCTTGCTTTGCTCGCCATAACTCAAACTATTAAGTGTAATATACTTACCTGTATTTTTTATCCCCTTCTTTATTAACCCTGACTCTGTCTTGTCCAACCGCATTCGAAACACTTTCCCTTATGACAGCAGCTTTGTTATATTTTGTTCCGGAAATAATAAAATGTTTGCCCTTGTTTGCCCTCTCTCCGTCGTCGACACCTGTTAGATGTACCACTTCGTTATTCCCTACAAGCAAATAGTAAAAAATAAACATTTAAAAGCATCATCACCTTTGTTATCTTCTTCTCTATAATATAAAGAGCTAGAATTCAATATTTATTAGGAAAGAAACCAAAATACAATATGTAATATTATAAACAAACAAGGACAATCTTCAAGGTAATAGACTTATTAAGACTGACTTTCTGTCTGTTTTGCAATGAAATTCAGTACTGTTCAGTGGAATAACTGTTAAATACGGCTTCATCATTGAGTATTAATATTTAGCTCTGTTTTACTCAGTTTGCTGACGGACTTTTTTCAATTACTCGTGATACAATTAAAAAAAATAAGACAATTTTCATATTTGCAATGATATATTATAAAATCAAAATACTTGACTTCCGAACGGAAGACCTTACTTCTTCTAGATGCCAACTATGATCCTTTTAAAATATCTCACGCGTTTGCTCACCGATTCTTTTAAAAATTTCCAGGTCTGATAACGGGCCACGACATGTTTTCGTTTCATATTTTACTGATGAAAATTACCATTAATTTTGAATTATTTTCTTTTAGTAAAATTTAACGACACTTTATGTAGGATTGGTTAGCTTTAACGATGACTGACAAAGTCTTAAAGATTGGTTGGTTTGGACGCAGATACATTGAAATTGTGCAAGACGCATTTCATATGTTATTTAAATGCAAATAAAAGAATTAGTCTAGGTGTCAAAACAAAGGCTACACGTAGAAAAAATTCCAAACAATTACGTAATTTCCTTTCTAGTTTTCTATCTGATAATAATTTGATATACGTTATTTTTTTTTAAGTTCTGGGTCTTATCAAGACCTTTCTTTTTGGTTTGAAGAAAAAAAGACGTTGGACACTATTATTAGGGAGTTCGAGGCTTCAAATTTTATTTTTTTAGTCAATAACTTGTAAAGGAAGAAAATGCCTGATTGAAGTTGTTGGGAAATTAATTTTGATTCTATCCGTGGGATTGATTTTGATGCTCTTGTATAGTAATATATAATAAGATTTTGCAAAAACAATTATGACCGGATCGGCCCACTTTCAGTGGGGATGTAAATGTGCATGAAGTTATGAAAGGGGTTTTTGTTAAGGTAGCAAGGAACAATATTTTTGTAAAATTGAGAGTTCCTGTATTTGAAGGATTATGAGTGTTGCTAAATTTCATGAAATGATTTGTAATGCTTATCATTAGTTAGAGGATTGTCTCTTGTTGAAAATAATATGCAATATGTAGGCCCCATATGTTAGGGACATGAGAATCAGAAGTAAAATGCAAAACCTGTGGCTATAACTGTTGTGTTCACTTCAACAGTGAAATTGCAAGTTACAGACGGGAGGGTAAACAACACGAAAAAGTATGGTGGATGGGACATTGTAAACTATAGACCGGTAAGTTTCTTATTATTAATTAGAGGGATGTCTCCTGTTAAATTGGTATGCAATATGCAGGCCCTTAATGTTAAGTACATGTAAAGAGAAGTAAACTGCAAAACTTGCGGCTATGATGTTGAACTGACTTTACACAGTAAAATTCCAAGTAACAGGGAGGTAAAATAATGCGAAAAGTAAGTGCATATGACAGAAAACTACACAATGTAAACCCTGTTGGGGTGGTCTAAAAAACTGAAAAATCATCGAAAATGGACCCAAAATGAAAGGGTTGAAATCTCATAAAAACCAGTATATAGACATTTTTACAGGTTTTGACTAGTAATTTTCTTCAGAAATGGGTAATTTGCCTTATAAGGAGTGAATCAAATGTGTTTCTGCTGAATGAGAACTTAAAGGGACTTGGACACGATTTGACTTAAAATTTTCAAATTTTATTTTCCCATTTTCAATGTTTATACTGATAAATATAGAAGTTTACAATGTTATGTCAAAATTTGAAAATCAAATATCTGGTTATAAGCAAGATACAGAGTTTATAATTCTTTGTTTTGTAAACAAAGCTCGAAAATGTCATTTTTTACAAATGTGTTGTATTGGTGTAAGTTTCAATTAAATGTATCTTTCTTTTGTTGAAAATAGCATATATGAAAATATTGAATTAGTTTAAATTGTTTTTAGCATGTCATTTTGTCTACGAAATGGTAATTCTCTACATCACATTTTTGTAAACAACTATAAGACTCGAGCTTTGTTTACATAACAACCAATTCTTACCTCTGTATCTCGCTTGTAACTTGACTTTAACATTCAATATTTTGGTCAATCATTTAAAATGCACCAGTTAACCATTTTATACATAAAAAATAAAAATAAAATTTTTGATCTCAAATCGTGTCCAAGTCCCTTTAAGAAATTCTACTTACAGTGTTCCGAAGACACACATCCCATGGTTAACTGCAGGTTTGTAGCTCCCGGTTTGAAAAAAAAATCGGATGGAAGACTTGGGAGTTTCAGTGCCTCTCATAGTAAAAAAAAACACCTGCAATTTATGGCGCACCCAAAATGCGCTAGTTTTGGAGTGATTGTTCTCATTTATGAACATATTCTATACAAATTTTTGGAGCCCAAAAAAATAATCAAATATTTTACTACAGATATCGTCACTTCACTTCCCTCTGATAGTCTTTTAATCACCATCATTAGCCCTGAACATTGAAGTGGTGTTGTTTGTTTACATACAAAAATGGCGACTCGAGATTTACTTGCTATACTATTACTGTGGAATCATTAAAATTCGTAGGGGCCAATTTTTCTGGATTGCTAGAAATGTACAGGTTCAAAGGGATGTAATTTCGTGTAATCTCGTTTACCTACAAAAGGAATTCTGACATTGTAACTCTAATTTATTATTTCGTGGAGGATGGTTATTCGTGGACGAGAGGTACCCACGAATTCAACGAAAATTGAGCCGCCACGAAATCTAATGCTTCCACAGTATATATTTCCCGAGATTGGTTATCATGACTAGAGAAAGTATGAGGCACGAAAAGTGGCGATATCAGTAGTAAATTGCTTGAATAATTTAAATTGTACAAATTCTTTTCACAGAGTTTGTGTGAAAATAAGGTTAATAGGTCAAAAACTAGCGTTTTTGTGCGCTGTAAATTGCAGTTTTTTACTATGGGAGGCGTTGTTACTTCAGACCGGGAGCTACAGATATGCAGCTACTGGCTATAATGAAAAGTATAAAAAATCTGTCCCCTGCAACCTTAGCAGTAACAGATACATGCAGCGCTTAAAACAATACACGGCCATTCTTTAAAATATAATGTATATTGCTGACTTAGAACATAACCCAATTATCCAGCCAATGAAAAGTCCCTGTTTCTCGCTAAGAATACAGTCTTCATGGTGAAGACTTTTTTTCGAGTACTGAAGATTTTTTGATTGGTGTAAACTTTGAAAAGGACCTTTCTGAAACTCTTCTTTGCGTGACTTTATGCAAAGAAAAACTGCTCGTGAAAGATACTATTTTAAAGCTGATGAATTCGTACAAAGTTCACACATTTTATTCTTTTTCCCATTCAAATTTTGTCACCTTTATATCGGATACCAGCGATGTTTTAAGAATGTTTGCACCTAGTTTTCGACCAATTATATTTATTAAAGAGAGAGCACGGCTTTTGTATTTGGTGACCTTGTACGGATTAAAAGTATATTTTTTATCATCTGTATAGATTTAACACCTTAACACAGTTAATTTCAATATCCTTTTTAATCAAAACCAACATTCGAAGTCAAATCATATTCATTCTAACATGACTTGGTTGGAAGTCTGTGTTAAAAATACGCGTGTTGGATTTTCACGTAAATAAATACACCAGGTTCCTTTCACGTCATTGAAAGGGGTATGGTCACGATTTTGGTCAAATTCAATAATTTGATTTTTTTTAGAAATTCTTTAGAAATGCAATTCTAATGAGCAGATAAAATATGAGAGTCATTGATAAAGTTATAAGCAAGATACAGGGCTCACAATTCTGTGGTATTGAAACAAGGCTCGTTCCCTGGTTTTGTTTACAAAGGTTCATATACCAATAAAAATCTTTTTCCAGCTTATTTGTCTATCTTTTTTTTTTAAGCAAAGATAAAAAAAATTCAGAAATGATACTCTTACGATCCATAAAATGAAATTTTCGTGTAGCATTCCACATTAAAGGTTTTTGGAGTCTAAATCGAGTGCGCTATCATTTTGAGTGTTTTTGTTGGTTTGTATCAGGTATATAGTATATGCATTCGCATCTGACTTTCTTTTCAGTGATTAACTGGAAAAGTTGTGATCCTGGATTCATTACTCAATGGTAAGATGAATGGACACTTTTATGTCAGGGTTGTGGTACTATCTATTAATGGACAAAGTTTATTTTACTATAATATGCACTGACTCTCTGCTTCCACCACTTTCTGCGTACATTCTCGATAATCACAAATAACTTTCGACACATATTATATCCATTTTCATAAATGAAAAAAATATCTAGATTATCTTGTTTAAAACGCTACTTAAGGTTTCAGTTCACAGTCAAAAATAAAAAGTTTACGGGAATATTATATTTCAAACGACATAAAGTAACTCGGATGAGACTTTTAAAAAATTGTGCAAGGTGTCCTGAGTATCGTTGAATGGATAAAAGATATAGACATTTACTAATTTGAAGGATGATTAGTTTTGTTCATATGAAACGCTTTACGAATAAACAGACGATATTACGATGATGAAACCTTTAATTGTTTTTTTTTATCAATTTGAATTGTACTTCATTGACAAGTGTTTTCACCGTAAATTATCAATCATCGAAAAGAGAAAATAAATTAGTTGGAACAGACTATAGTATTATATGCAACTCGTGTACCAGCTACGTAAGTTGATCTTGAACGAGAACTTTCATAAGGTCTAACGTTCATTTGATTTATTCCATTTGTAGGGCAACTGTCTTCATAATTTATGTATCCTTGAAATAAAATTGAATATAAGTCATCTTTTCAAAACAATTCCTTGACATCTAGTGAGCCAATAACTCTTTTTTTTGTGACATTGCTTCTTATGTCAGCAATATTTTGGGAAAAACTTGCCCCCCCCCCCAAACACATACATACTTTCAAAAACTAATTGTTGTGAACGTTTGGTAAAATAGATTACTCAAAAGCGATAGACACATTGCCAAAATATTGTTTATCGAAACAAAATCAAAGGCTGTTATTTATTTTATATTTTATAGTTTCTTTGGTAGTGTTAGTTGTAGTGCAAGATTTTGTTTTCTTTGTTTTAACCCACGTAATTAATTTATTCCTTGTGTCTTTAAAAATTAAAAAAAAACTGTCCCGAAAATATGACAATTTCAATCGTTTATGTCGTTATTCATTTTCAGAGTTTTATATCTTCAATTTTCTGGCTTGGTATATAAACATTACATCCGACACTTTAAAGATGCCTTGTTTTGTTGATTTTATTTATCTCTTCGCGATGGTTGCCAGTAACAAACAGAACCAGGCCCAACGTGTTGTTAATTCGTCCTTCTGATTAAGCCAGACGCTCTATACGCATCAGGCGTTAAAGCGAAAAAGTGAAGACGAGTTCTTCACCAATACCAAACCTTGCCCAGTTCGAAATGCATCCAAGGTTCTCAGAGATGTTGAAACATTTTCTAAACGTCTCAATTTTTCCACCACACCGCATGTGGTCGAGGAACAAAAAGGTTAGAGAGGACACCAAATCATCTTCCACGCAAATGACTCTTCTCTCCTTTGAACAACTAAGAGGAATATAAGTTGTAGCGACCCAAAGGTACTTTGTAATCGGCACCAGGCAAATATGAAACATTTGAGTCTTACATTGATGCTGCTGAGACAGACTTTGATAAGCTTTTGACCAACCAAAAAGTTGTCCCTGAAAATCTGATGAAAAAAGAAAGATCTGCTTTACAAAGTTGAAAAACATGAACGACCTAGTCATTAGAAATGCAGTCAAACAAGCGGATTTAGCTGAAGCCAACAGACAACTGGCAAATGATCGCTTCCAAAAGAAACTGGATTCTGATCGAACCGAAGAGTTTTCAGCTCTCATCACTGAACCAACAAGTTTTCAGCTCTCATCACTGACACCCTGGACGAAATGTATAAAATGATCAAATAGGTGTTACTGTTTACGAAACGCTTCAGTCAACCAACTGTAGACCGGTTCAATTTTGTCTGCTTCCAAATCCTACAAAGAAGGGGGACCTGGACGCCCCAATGTTAGAGCCATTGGCCATTCCATGAAAAAAAAAAGCTGAATTTATAGGTAAGCATCTCCGTCTATATGTAGAAAATTTCCTAACACACCTGTAGGACACCACTAATTACCCGAATAAAACACTCTCTCTTTTTGTTACAATGTACGCCATTTCCTTGTAGACGAATATACCTCACAATGAGGGCATTGAGGCCTGCAGGGAGGTATGAGACAGTAGAACGATTGAGCATCCGACTTTATGACGGTTTTTTTTACAGTAAATGAAAACAGGAGGCCCATGGGCCACATCGCTCACCTGAGGAACAATGGGTACGATATAATCAGCTTAATGAAGTCATAATACAAACAATCTGGACAATGTAAAAATAATACATGTAGATCCTGTAAAAATAAAATCCATTTTTCCCCCTGGATATTCTTATGTTTATAATCATTAGTCCCTTTTCTAACAGGATGATTTTATAGTCATATTACATGTGGAGTATTGCAGTCCTCAAAAAGATCCTTTACAATTGTTTATATATGGGATATTAAGCTACATCAAACTCTGAACCTTCTTGTGAGGCCGAAGAATTGTCCTGGAGCCAAAGTCTTAACAACTATAAAGAATCATCTGGCTGATTAGTTTCTGAGAAGAAAATTTTAAAAGATTTACTCTATATATTCCTTTGTAAAACTTTAACACCCCCCCCCCCCAATGTGGCCTCACCCTACCCCCAGGGATCATGTTTTCACAACTTTGAATCTACACTACCTAAGGATACTTCAACACAAGTTTCAGCTTTCCTGGCTGATTAGTTTCTGAGAAGAGTTTTAAATATTTACTCTATATATTCCTATGTAAAACTTCGACCCCCATTGTGCCCCACCCTACCCCCAGGGATAATGAATTTCAGAACTTTGAATCTACACTGCCTGAGGATGCTTCCACACAAGTTTCAGCTTTCCTGGCTGATTAGTTTCTGAGAAGAAGATTTCCAAAGATTTACTCTATATATTCCTATGTAAAACTTCGACCCCCCATTGTTGACCCACCCTACCCCTGGGGGTCATGATTTTCACAACTTTGAATCTACACTACCTGAGGATGCTTCCACATGAGTTTCAGCTTTCCTGGCTGATTAGTTTCTGAGAAGAAGATTTTCAAAGATTTACTCTATATATTCCTATGTAAAACTTCGACCCCCCATTGTTGACCCACCATACATTTGGGGGTCATGATTTTCACAACTTTGAATCTACACTACCTGAGGATGCTTCCACACGAGTTTCAGCTTTCCTGGCTGATTAGTTTCTGAGAAGAAGATTTTCAAAGATTTACTCTATATATTCCTATGTAAAACTTTAACACCCACCACCCAATGTGGCCTCCCCCTACCCCTAGGGATCATGATTTTCACAACTTTGAATCTGCACTACCTGAGGATGCTTCCACATAAGTTTCAGTTTTCCTGGCTGATTAGTTTCTGAGAATAAGAATTTTAAAGATTTACTCTATATATTCCTATGTAAAACTTCGACCACCCCATTGTGGCCCACCCTACCCCTGGGGGTCATGATTTTCACAACTTTGAATCTACATTACCTGAGAATGCTTTCACACAAGTTTCGGCTTTTCTGGCTGATTAGTTTCTGAGAAGAAGATTTTCAAAGATTTACTCTATATATTCCTATGTAAAACTTTAACACCCACCACCCAATGTGGCCTCACCCTACCCCCAGGGATCATGATTTTCACATCTTTGAATCTACACTACCTGAGGATGCTTCCACACAAGTTTCAGCTTTCCTAGCTGATTAGTTTCTGAGAAGAAGATTTTCAAAGATTTACTCTAAATATTCCTATGTAAAACTTCGACCCCCCCCCCCATTGTGGCCCCACCCTACCCCCAGGGATCATGAATTTCACAACTTTGAATCTACACTACCTGAGGATGCTTCCACACAAGTTTCAGCTTTCCTGGCTGATTAGTTTCTGAGAAGAAGATTTTTAAAGATTTACTCTCTATATTCCTATGTAAAACTTTGACCCCCCATTGTGGCCTCACCCTACCCCCGGGGGTCATGAATTTCACAACTTTGAATCTACACTACCTGAGGATGCTTCCACACAATAAAATTCAGTTATCAAACTGCAAACATTTGAAATCCACAACGTTGAATGTACTTTTACATAACACGGGCCGCGCTAGAGGACAGATGATTCGCTGTAGTGTAGGACACATGATGTTCGTGTTTATACGTTATCACACATTTAAATGTTCATTGATTCGTTGTGAAATTATTTTCATTTTCAATTATATTGGTTAACGATGCGTCAAGCCTTTGATTAAAATCATGGTGCGTAAAACAAAGGAAAAAAAACTGCCATCAAGAATATAATACAACGTTTACAGGCGTACTCGTCCGTGAGTTGAAATGAAATACATTCACCTGCGCCTTTTTCTGACATTGTGCTGCTTAGAATCTAATGCATTACACTACTGACTTCAACAAAATATAGGCATGATTACACACACACCTTAAGTATTTCTAATCTGTGATTATTCATTTGGCTAAATATTCTTTAATGAGAAAGAGAGAAAGAGAATTAATCAGGGGGAAGTAAGTAAAAGTTGAAATATATTTAAAAAGCGTTCGATATAAGGCAGCTTAAGTGGTACCATGTTACATGCCTGCGGAAGGTGCGGGCACGATAAAACTAACTATTTTTAAACAAGTTGAAGTCTTATTTACACTCAGGCCGTTAAAGAATAATAGTCACACTATTGGTAAAACCTCTTCTCAATGGTGGTCTGATTTATTGAAAAGCTTACTCATTGCTGATTGTATTCTTTCATTGATTAAATATTATTTATTGTTATTGATTATGAAAGAATATGTGAGTTTTCAAAAGTTTATGTTCATTCAGTGAGTAAAAGTTTTGGTTGGATTCGGACAGTTGAAGATCAAGTAGAGGACACTGAGGCCTAGTTGATTGGGGAAATTTTCAAATCGAATGGGCTTTGAGTATTCAGACACACTCAAATTTTTAATATATAAATTATATATTTTTATAAAACATCTGTATGCTGTATTACAGAATGTATTTGTTGTCTGATAAGGACTGTTCTTCTCCAAAAGAGGCGCTCGCGGCGATCGCGTAAAGAACACCTGATTGGAATACATTCTTTATATATAAGTCATATATATACTTCAACTTATATATATGTATGTATGTATATATATATATTTTTTTTTCTCAGATGCACAAGTCTAATGTGGTTGTCCTGTTGACGTGACGTCACACGAGGTCGCACAGAGCGCAGTCGATCCTGAGTGTTGCCAGATTGTTGAACACGTCTCCATAATGACTGGATGGTGTTCCGATCAACTCCAAAGTGTCTTGCTACAGTATTTTGTGCCATTCCAGTTTGCAGCATCCCAACAAAACGATTACGTTGGTTTTCGTTGAGTTGTGGCATGGCATAGAGGTAAAATTTGTTGAAACTAAAGTGATTTCATTAACAAAATAGTTTAAACAAATCTTTTACAGTTCTAATTCCAAACAGTATTGGCCCGTAAAACTCGTACGTACAAATTTTTCAATAAACAACAGGTGCTCACTAACCATGAACAAAATTCCGTGAACCCGGACGGTTACTATCCGATATTGTCAAAAACAGTACCATTATCGATTGTTTATATCTTATTAATTCAAACAATAGATATAGAAAAGTTATACTAAATTTTATAATGCACAGTTTCTTTTTTCCGCTATTATATTTATCATAGGAGTGCAAAAGCTTGAGTGCTTGTCTCTTTTAATAAGACATGTTGTTTACGGTGTTTAACTCGTCGCTACTTCATGAATAAAAAAGCTCTAAACACGCAACTCAACTCTCTAATTCACGCTTTTACCACAGCATTGCAGCGTCATAAACAGAAATCAAATTATGCCATATCTAATCAAATCAATTTGATGCATCAGATAAGGAAAACCCTTTCACTTAATGAATCACTTTGTCAGTTTGCATCCATGCGCGGATCCAGAAAATTTTTCCAGGGGGGGTCCGAAGGATAATTGTGTTTGCCAGGGGGGTCCGAGGCATATTTTCGCGATAATTTTACTATGTAAATTTAATAAATTTTCATTTTCCAGGGTCGGGACCCCCCCCCCCCCCCGACCCCCCCTCTAGATCCGCGCATGGCATCTATATATGATACTAATTGTTTTCGCATAGTAAACAAAAGGTTTATATAACTTAAACAGGCTTATAGTTGGCAGCTGTGCACATGTTGCGTCAGTATTGACTGTAGGGTTTACGAACTGTCTTCTTTTTAAAATAATACAGTGACCTAGATAGTCGGGTACTCGCAATGAATAAAATGTTGTTCACAAATAGAGTTTATTCTGGCAATATTTAAAAAAATATATCCATACGTGCCATGATTGGGGCTTTAAAATCTCAAAATCGTTTCGCTTGAAAAGGTAGCTATTGTTGGAAAGAGCATCCAATCTTAAATCATTTTCACCAGAGCTGTGGCTTAACCTAACAAAAGGTATTTGTTATTTAATCCTTGCCGTTTACATGTGTGTGCCTGAACAAATCGATTTCAAACAGACTGTAACGTTAACCTACTGGCTACAATTGTGGATAATTTACATTTTTCTGTATATTTGACACAACCACTCGCATGTTTGTACGATATAAGTTTTCTTGTATATTGTTATTTTAGATGAATTGACCCGTCAGAATTTTATGCCATTTTTTTTTTAATTTTAGACTGTAGGTCACCTGAAATTTATTTTACGTTGTAATCTGAATCAGAAAATTTAGGTCACAAAAGTGATATAAATAGCTGATCTCAAGACTAACAAAAGAGATTTACATATTAATTATTTTAAATGAAGTTAGAAAAATAAATAGTACCCTTCCAGACTCTACATTAGTTCATTATTAGAAGAAAAAAAAACTTATCTGACCCTTAAACTATTGATTGTGTTTTTAAACTGCTCACAAATATATTTTGAATCTGTATTTTTATTGGTATTAAACAAGAGCAAGTTAAATGATCAAATGTTGGGATATGCTGTGTATAACAATTTTGTATGTTTTTTCCACACAAAATAGTATGAATAATGCCAAAAAGCATAAAGAATCTCATGTTTTATGATTAAATTTCTATAAAAAGAATCAACAAGGGGCCACTTTCACGGGTAAAAGGACGTAAGTGGTACACCAGATTTTAAAAAAAGATAGAATTGTTTCCATTATCATGAATGTGTTAATTCTTACCTATGTAAACAGCCCAGTGTTCAAACCCACCACGTTTGATCTCCAGGAGATCTCCAACTTCTATGTTTTCAATATTAATCTCTTGAAGACTTTTGAATGTCGACATTTTGTTTCCGGGTATGAAATAAGGGGGTTACGACTGCGCTTGAAATTTCAAGCGTCAGTAAACCATTTTATTTTTCTTTTACGTAATGTATACTGAAAACTTTGTTTTAGAAAAAGCAAAGTTTATAGAAAGTTAAGATATATAAACATGTATAAAAAAAATCTCAAACGCCTTATACATAACCAAATTAAGGAAAATTGACATTTGTTTCTGGTAATTATTCAGGATGTACATATTTTGAACACCGAACCCGGTTGCATTATACGAGATTGAAGCGGGAAATCCAAACTGAAGTACATGCATTGGTAAATTTAGACTTTGATGCTTTGCTTTGAAAGATCCTTTCTTTCACCAAAACAACAGTCAATTAAACAAGATATTAAACGTAAATTTCATGAACTACTTTTAGTTTTAACAATCTTTCAGAAATTATTAAAAATGGTCAAATTGCTAGTAGACACAAACGTATATGGTATTTAGTAGAATGTCGTTCCACTTTTTACCTGTCTATAAAAACCTCATAATAATAGTAACTAGACTATTGTTGCTATAGCAACAAAAGGCATTCCGTTCCTCATGTATTAATCTGTACAAAAAATCCATTTGTCGTGTAAACAGACAATGGATATAAAATATAAACTTTAAAGGAATTCCAAAGAAATAAACATAACAAAAAGACAAAATGTCAATTATTGAGTACTTTCTGTGACGACAGAAAGTTACACCAGCTCAAACAGAACATGATAGTCATAACTTAATTCATATTTTTTTCTATCCTCAAAGTTTAGATGTTAAAGTTTTAGTTAGTTATAATATCTCGTTGAGAAAATTTTGTCTCGGGACTGGAAACGAACAAATGGAAGTGCTTTAAGAAATTAATAGTTGAAGTTAAAAGAAATTAAAAAAAAACAACTTCTATTGCTTGATCGCTTCGAGTGATAACCGGAAATGACGTACGACCAAATGAAACCCGTTAAACAAATGTTGAATCAAATGTCCGTCATCAATATAAGTTTTGTGTCTTGAACTCTCACAGTTTTTTTTTTAAATCTTGCGGGTACTTTGTTTTTTCATAAAAGAAGACTTCCTGAGTTTTTTAGATGTTTTACCGGAAGTAGAATTTTTGGGTTTTTTTTTTTTACCATGTGTAGATGACATTTTGCATTTCTATTGCTAAAAAATAACTTCCGTGCTAAATAACCAAAATACTTTTTAAAATCAAATTGGAGGTACTTCCTGTGACGACAGGAAGTTACGCCGGATAAAACAAAATATTGATAACACATGTACTTACATAGGTCTATCATCCTACAAAGTTTGGTTGTTCAAGTCGTTAACGTTTTTGAGATGTCGTCGAAATATGTTTTTTTGTCTCGGGACAGGAAACGAACAAACGGAAGTGCTCAATGTAAATTTTATTAAATATTTGTTGTATACTAGCCTTTTGTACATTATTGTTCATTTAACTACATGTAACTAAAAATATCAAAGAAAAACAGTTAAATTGATAAACAGCTCGATTTGTTTGAACTCTTCGGGTTTGGACAGGTGTAACAACGAAAAGTGACCCCCGTAGAATATTGACCGAAGGTCATTACTCTACGTAAAAAATGACCCACTCAGTTGTAGAATACTTTGATTACATCGTAGATATTATGGCCTTTGGGTATTTTTTCTCCGCGTGGGTTATAGAAAAATGACCCCGTAGAATATTGACTAATTTTTTTTACATATTCTATATTTACTTGTTCTAGACCCATTCTTTTTTTATGGTGGATACAGCGATGGTGGTGATGGGGTTGGGGTTAAATTGCCTGCTTGGTCTTAAATTATTTTTTATCGTATAACCTTGTACGAATAACCATCTTGAGTTAGATTTTCTAATCAATTGTCTTTGCCTATCTTCATTATTTCAGTCTGTTTTTTAATTTTTCCAAATAAAAAAAAGTTAAAATATATATTTCTTTTTTTTAAAGTACATTGTTCACTTATGACTGGATATGAACGATATCTAAATAAAAAAAACCCAAAAAACACTGATACAAATTGTAAACAGGAATTGATACCAGTAAATTTTAATGGGGAATAGAAAATTATTAATCACAATGAGAAATTAATTATTAATCATTGGCTTGAAATACGCACATCATATCACATGCGTGGATTTAGAAAGTCTTATCCGGGATTTGGGGGGAGTGGATTTTTATGGAAAGGAGGGTCGAGGCCTATTATAGGAATATTTAATAATTGACTTTAATGAAATCCCTATCTCTTAGATCAGCGATCGATTGCATGCGCTATCTCATTTGGATATTTTTCACAATCATTTCTTTATTGTGACAACAGGCTTTGAATGTAGTAAATATTACGGGCATATTCTGAAATAACTTTAAACATTACTTGGATTTCCCATATAAGTGTCCCAAGCAATCATACCCATTTTTAGCAGTTTCTAAAAGTAGAAACAACAGCTGCTTTTTGTCACCGTTCTCAAAAAAGTGATCTCCGTTTCAACAGAATTATCACCATAAGATACTTAAAGCCATCTAGTGTGCTGATTCGTGTGTATTGCACTTAAATCAGTAAAATTCATTAAAACCATCAAATATGTAAAAAAAAAAAAAATATGAAAATAAAAATATTTTTAGAGGCAAAATTTCAGGCCAGACCAAAATTTGGGACCAAGCCAAATTGAGAACAAAAGTCCTCATTCAAAATATAATTTGCTTTTGTTTATTTGTTTTCAAGCTTTTCATTACAAGAGCTGGTCTCTTTGTTTATGGATAAACCAAACGCAGTCGAATTCTAAACCTCTCCTCCCATGGTAACATTTTTAAGTTTACAAGTAATAAAATGAATTTATAAGGAGCCCCTCCCCCTTTTTGGAAGCAGATGAAAAAATATTGAAAAAATCCCAAAATTGCCCCCCCCCCCCCCCCCCCACGCATTAGGATTTTATAAAGTGGTGAAAAATGTTCTTTTTTTCTTCTTTTTGCTTGTCCTGATTCCGGATTAGTCTGTCCTATTTCCTTTAAAAATCGATGGTACGTTCCTGTACTTACACAACTTTATTGAGCATAGATGGCGGCGATGCAGAGTTTGAAATTAAAGTTATCCGATATTAAGTGTAACGGTAGCGCAAAAATTGATGTATCCCAAATCCGAATTTACACGCGAGTCGCTGTCTTATTTGTACCTGTAAGGTAAGTCTGTTGATGTGACGGTGTTTTGTTTGGTTGACAGGCATTTAGTGTAGCTAAAACAGATATTAAAATATCCGCTTTATTTATCGAAATTTTACATCTGTCTTCTGGATTTTCTTTCTAAAATTATGCAATACGAAGTTATTAAGTTAAGGTTTGTTTATAAAATCATTCGCTATAATAATGGGAACAGCAATAATGAAAATATATAGCCCAACAAATGATGCATACAAGGCAGATAAAGACATCTTTTACAAACAGCTTCAGAGAGAAATAGAAAAAGTTCCAAAACATAACATTCTATTAATAATCGGCGATGCAAATGCAAAAAGTTGAACTGAAAATGAATCTCCTAATGGTTGGGTTAGAAACCAAATCGGCCATGTAATGGTAAATAGAAGATACAGGAGATCAGTATGCGATGTCAAGGTTAGGCGTGGCGCAAATGTCAATTCAGACCACAATCTGAAACTCTGCAAAAATACAAAACCATAACCAACAATCAGGAAGATTGTACGACGTCAGCAGACTGAAAAATCACAAAGTATGTAGGGGTTTCCAGCTTGAAATCAGAAACATGTTCCAGCAACTATCAGGTGAAGAAAATGACATCAGCAAACACTGGACACAGTTGAAAGAAATATACAACAAAACAGCGGATAAAAGCTTGGATATGAGGACAAGAAAACATTAGGATTGACTTAATACTAAAACATACATAGCCATATATGAAAGTAGAAAACTAAAAGAAGAAATTGGAAGATCAAACTAAATAAGAATAAGAAAAATTAAGAGAGATGAATATAGAGCAAAGGACAAAGAAGTCAAAACGAGAGCAAAAATGATGAAAGAAAAACTTGGAGGAGGTAGCTTGTAAGGCTGAAAATGCAGCAAAGTCAAACCACGTTAGAGAAGTATACCAGCTGACTAAACAACTTTGCGGACAAAAGGAGCAGTACAAATGGCATTAGATCGAAAGATGGCGGTCTACTCATTGAGGAGGGAAAGATAAAAGAGAGATGACAATATTTTTTTTAGAGAAGTACTTAATGTTCCAACAGAGGCAGCAGAACTCCCAAAAAGATGTAATGATAAGGCTAACACAGACATAGAAATTGATAAATCACCGATAAGAGAAGAGGAAGTTAAAAGAACAATCCTAAAAATGAAACACGGAAAAATCCCCGGAATATATAACATCAGCGCAGAACTGTAAAAAGAAATCGTAGGACCATCAGCACCAAAATTTACGGTAATATTCAACATAATCATTGATAAACATGAGATACTGTCAGACTGGAAAAGATCACTCAACGTCAAAATACCAAAGAAAGGGGATCTCACTATATGTGACAATTACAGAGTAATATCACTACTATCTGTTCCTTCGAAAAAAAAGTTTTGTAGAGTAGTGATAGACAGAATTAGAAATGGGATAGAGGACAAATTAAGGTCAGAACAAGCTGCATATAGGAGAGGAAGTGGAACAACAGAGCAGGTTTACATATTAAGAAACATACTAGAACATTCAATAGAATGGCCTTTATACAAATGTTTGATAGACTTCAATAAAGCCTTTGACAACATAATCAGGGACGAATTATGGAATATATTCAAGGATTATGGAATTCCTGATATATATGTTAACATAAAAAAATGTATGATGGAAGTACTACCTTTGTTCTTGAAAACGGAAAAAACAACTGACTGGTTCAAAGATCAGACCGGAATGAGGTAGGGATTTGTCATGTCTGAGTTCCTTTTCATCAGTGTGGGAGATTGGATATTGAGAAGCACCAATGATAGGAAACGAGGTATTCGCTGGAAATTCATGTCCACACAAGAAGATCTTGATTACGCTGACGACCTGGCGCTGATATCCAGCAAATATATCGACAAACAAGAGAAAACCACCAGGCTGAAAGATGTGCCAAGATATAGAGGACTAAATATTGATATTAATAACAGGCATGGGCACAGTTACTCAAAAATGTAATCGATTAATAATCGATTACATAGGGCAATTTTGTGTAATCGATTAATCGATTACACTCATTTTTGTCCAGTAATCGATTACTTTATAACATGTAATCGATTAATAATCGATTACTTTAAAAAAAATTCATTAAAATGTACATGGTACATGTACCTCTTCAGAACATATCATATAAACTCTTCAAGTTAATTTGGTTTTATTAAAGATGTATATGAATGATACGAAAATTTCAGACTTTATATTTCAGTCTTAATAAGATAACATTTTATAATTTCTACTGTTTTTTTTTTAAATCATAAGCAATTATAAAGGGCGTTCTGTCATTTAACTTATGAAAACAAAGGTTTTTTTTGGAAGCTAACGACTTTGTATGAAATCTTGACCTTGCACCATTAACATCATCATCATTCTGTTGTTATTGATAATTTCTCGACAATATGAAGTAGATTAAAATTTTATAATTTTGAAAATATCATCAGCAATATCCAAAGAACTTTGTGGGAACCTTGCTTCATGATTTGAATGAATTGGGTTTGGAGCTTATAATTGTTCTGATTTAATAGATCCTTGTTGGGGTTATTTCAATTGTTATCTAAACTTTTTTTTTAACATGATTAGGGTGGTCACACCTCATTTACTGCTTTGTGCATTTATTACCTGGCAAGAACAAACACACTTACTGACACTTACACACCCTTTTGTTTTTTTTTCTCTGGCAAAAAAGACACTAAATATAACCTCTCTCTCTTTTTCTCTTCCTCTCTTTCTGTCTCTCTTTAAATAATGGTCAGTAGCTTAGTGATTTTGAAGCCACACTAGGTTAAATAATCAAAAAATTCTGCAAAGAAGTGTGAAACACAGAGTGAACTGATTATTTGATTATATACTCAATGACATTTGAACCAATAGTTATTAGCTCACCTGAGCTGAAAGCTCAAGTGAGCTATTCTGATCACATTTTGTCTGTCGTCCGTCTGTCTGTCTGTCTGTCCGTCTGTCCGTAAACATTTCACATTTTAACATCTTCTCAAGAACTACTGGGCCAATTTCAACCTAACTTAGCACAAATCATCCTTAGGCAAAGGGGATTCAAAGTTGTGAAAATTAAGGGCCACGCTCGTTTTCAAGGGGAGATAATTAGAAATTAATGAAAGATTTCGAGAATTTTTCAAAAATCTTCTTCTCCAGAACCAGAAAGCCAGGAAAGCTGAAACTTGTGTGGAAGCATCCTCAGGTAGTGTAGATTCAAAGTTGTGAAATTCATGACCCCCAGGGGTAGGGTGGGGCCACAATGGGGGGGTCGAAGTTTTACATAGGAATATATAGAGTAAATCTTTGAAAATCTTCTTCTCAGAAACTAATCAGCCAGGAAAGCTGAAACTCGTGTGGAAGCATCCTCAGGTAGTGTAGATTCAAAGTTGTGAAACTCATGACCCCCAGGGGTAGGGCGGGGCACATTGGGGGGTCGAAGTTTTACATAGGAATATATATATAGAGTAAATCTTTAAAAATCTTCTTCTCAGAAACTAATCAGCCAGGAAAGCTGAAACTTGTGTGGAAGCATCCTCAGGTAGTGTAGATTCAAAGTTGTAAAATGCATGACCCCTAGGGGTAGGGTGGGGCCACAATGAGGGGTCGAAGTTTTACATAGGAATATATAGAGTAAATCTTTGAAAATCTTCTTCTCAGAAACTTATCAGCCAGGAAAGCTGAAACTCGTGTGGAAGCATCCTCAGGCAGTGTAGATTCAAAGTTGTGAAATTCATGATCCCTGGGGGTAGGATGGGGCACAATGGGGGGTCAAAGTTGTACATAGGAATATATAGAGTAAATCTTTAAAAATCTTCTTCTCAGAAACTAAACAGCCAGGAAAGCTGAAACTTGTGTGGAAGCATCCTCAGGTAGTGTAGATTCAAAGTTGTGAAAATCAATACCCCCAGGGGTAGGGTGAGGCCACATTGAGGGGGGGCGGGGTGTTAAAGTTTTACAAAGGAATATATAGAGTAAATCTTTGAAAATCCTCTTCTCAAAAACTAATCAGCCAGGAAAGCTGAAACTTGTGTGGAAGTATCCTCAGGTAGTGTAGATTCAAAGTTGTGAAAATCATGACCCCCAGGGGTAGGGTGGGGCCACAATGGGGTGGTCGAAGTTTTACATAGGAATATATAGAGTAAATCTTTAAAAATCTTCTTCTCAGAAACTAATCAGCCAGGAAAGCTGAAACTTATGTGGAAGCATCCTCAGGTAGTGCAGATTTAAAGTTGTGAAAATCATGATCCCTGGGGGTAGGGTGGGGCACAATGGAGGGTCGAAGTTTTACATAGGAATATATAGAGTAAATCTTTAAAATTCTTCTTCTCAGAAACTAATCAGCCAGGAAAGCTGAAACTTGTGTAAAAGCATCCTCAGACAGTGTAGATTCAAAGTTGTGAAAATCATGACCCCCGGGGGTAGGGTGGAGCCACAATGGGGGGTCGAAGTTTTACATAGGAATATATAGGTAAATCTTTAAAAATCTTCTTCTCAGAAACTAAACAGCCAGGAAAGCTGAAACTTATGTGGAAGCATCCTCAGGCAGTGTAGATTCAAGGTGTGAAAATCACGATCCCTAGGGGTAGGGTGGGGCCACAATGGGGGGTCGAAGTTTTACATAGGAATATATAGAGTAAATCTTTAAAAATCTTCTTCTCAGAAACTAAACAGCCAGGAAAGCTGAAACTTGTGTGGAAGCATCCTCAGGTAGTGTAGATTCAAAGTTGCGAAATGCGTGACCCGTAGGGGTAGGGTGGGGCCACAATGAGGGGTCGAAGTTTTACATAGGAATATATAGAGTAAATCTTTGAAAATCTTCTTCTCAGAAACTAATCAGCCAGGAAAGCTGAAACTTGTGTGGAAGCATCCTCAGGTAGTGTAGATTCAAAGTTGTGAAATGCATGACCCCTAGGGGTAGGGTGGGGCCACATTGGGGGGGGGGGTGTTAAAGTTTTACAAAGGAATATATAGAGTAAATCTTTTAAAATCTTCTTCTCAGAAACTAATCAGCCACATGATTCTTTATAATTGTTAAGACTTTGGCTCCAGGACAATTCTTCGGCCTCACAAGAAGGTTCAGAGTTTCATGTAGCTTAATATCCCATATATAAACAATTGTAAAGGATCTTTTTGAGGACTGCAATACTCAACATGTGATATGACTATAAAATCATCCTGTTAGAAAAGGGACTAATGATTATAAACATAAGAATATCCAGGGGGGAAAATGGATTTTATTTTTACAGGATCTACATGTATTATTGTACATTGTCCATATTGTTTGTATTATGACTTCATTAAGCTGATTTTATCATACCCATTGTTCCTCAGGTGAGCGATGTGGCCCATGGGCCTCTTGTATTTTTAGTGAAAATGGAAAATCATAGAAAATGAATGTAAACAATTTTATTTTATATTTTATAAAATGTATTATAAACAACACTTGAAGAGCATTTTCTCATACAATATGTGCATCACAATATGATTATTTAAAGAGAAATCTAACGTAATTGAAAAAGTAATTATAATTACACTGAACTTTTTGGCTATAATCGATTAAATTACGATTACAAGTAATCGAAAATTTCTTTGATTACAGATTACTGTCGATTGCTCCAAAGAGAGTAATCATTACAATCGATTACGATTACTCGATTACAATTACCCCATGCCTGATTAATAAAACAAAAAGCATGAGGAAAAATGAAAAAAGGAAGATGCCATCAGCCTAAACAGCAAAGAAGTTGAAGTGCAAACATCCCTTTACCTCCTAGCCACAGTAGACAAAACCGGGGAACAGAAGCAGACATAAAAAAACTATGGCTAGCCAGGAGTGCCTTTACATCCCTGAGCAATTTATGGGAATCGGCCCTATATAGCACTATGACCAAGCTCATCATCTCTGTGTTACTATATTTCTCTTAACTCTGGAGAAGCCGCAGAAAAGATGAAAAGAAACTTGAAAAATTCCACCGGATATTTGAAAATACACTGGCCAGACAAGATATATATGAACAAGCAGCAACAACTCAAATGCGCTGACCTTGGCTCCTGAATTAAAAAAAGAAAGCGAGAAGGTCAAAGAACACCTGGAGGCCTACAGTCGAAAAAGAGAGAAGAACCTGGGTAGAGTAATTGGAAAGAGGCTTGTTGTCAGCGACTGATGTAAATTGCGTCGTTTGTTGCACGTCTTCCTGCGTCCTCCGGGGCACGAAGAGCAACAGTAAGTATAACTAGACTCTTGTTGCTATAGCAACAAAAGGTCTTCCGTTCCTCGTGTGTTAATCTGCACAAAAAAATCTATTTATCTTGTAAACAGAAAATAGAAATAATATATACTGTAAAGGAATTCCCAAGAAATAAACAAAACAAAAGACAGAATGTCAATTTTTTAGTTCTTTCTGTGACGACCGGAAGTTACGCCGGTTCATAGAGAACATAGTAAACATATCTTCATAAATTGCCTTGTCATTCCTCAAAGTTGGATGTTCAAGTTGTTGTTATTTATTTTATCTCGTTGAGAAATTATTTTTGTCTCGGGACCGGAAACGAACAAATGGAAGTGATTTAAGAATTTGAAAGTATAAATTTAAGAACATTATCTACGATACGTTACTGTTCATCACATTGTGTAAAATGTGAAAAAAAAATCCCAAGTTAAAAAGAAAAAACTTTTATTGTTTGAAGGCTTCGAAAGAGAACTGGAAGTGATGTACGACAAAATTAACCTGTTAAACGTTAAACACATGTTCAATCAAATTTCCATTATCCATACAAGTTTTGTGTCTTGATCTCTCACAGTTCCTGAGATCTTGTGGGTGGTTTGTTTTTAAAAAAAGAAGGCTATATATATATATATATATATATATATATATATATATATATATATATATATATATATATATATATATATTCTGTAAAGGACTTTTCTAGTAATTATTTCTAGTAAAACAATACAAACTAGTGGGTATTGTTTTTTTACAAAAAAAAACACATGTCTCCCCTTCTCCCCAAGGATTGTTATATGGGGCAAATTTAACAATTGAAAAAGAATGATGTCAACTATATGTTACCCAGACCCAGACAAAATTTTATTATCTTTTTCTTAATTTGACCTTGAGTAAAACATGGTCAAGGTCATATATAAATCAATAGTACAATTAAGTGTATTATTATTGTTCTTTGTTTAAAGTTTGAAGTCCTTCTGTCAAAGTATATTCAGGAGTTGAACAATAAAGTTTTTTCTAATTTGACCTTGAAATAAATTTTTTAGGTCAACGTCAAATTTTTTGGTAAGGTTCAACTAGATTATATACCATCTATCCATGATACAAGGTAAAAGTCTGTATGTTAAAGGAGTCTTGTGTTATGATCCGGACAATATTTTTTGTGAAAAGCCTGACCTTTAAAAGCAAAATAGGTCAAGATCAAAACTTTTGGTGAGGTGTACTTCTTCTCATTACCATCTACCTATGTTCCAAGTTTGAAGTCTTAATGTCAAAGGGTATTAAAGTTATGATCTAGACAACATTTTATTATTTTTTTCTTAATTTGACATTAAGTAAAACAAGGTCAAGGTCAAATATATTTTTCAATAGTACACCTAAGTGTATTATTATTGTTCTCTGTTTAAAGTTTGAAGTCCTTCTGTCAAAGTATATTCAGGAGTTGAACAATGAAGTTTTTTTCTAATATGACCTTGAAATAAAAATTCTAGGTCAAGGTCAAAAATGTTGGTAAGGTTCAACTAGGTTATATACCATCTATATATGATACAAGTTAAAAGTCTGTATGTTAAAGGAGTCTTGTGTAATGGTCCGGACAATATTTTTAATTAAAAGCTTGACCTTGAAGAGCAAAATAAGTCAAGGTCAAAAATTTTGGTGGCGTGCACTCCTTCTCAATACCATCTACCTATGTTCCAAGTTTGAAGTCTTAATGTCAAAGGGTATTTAAGTTACAGCCTGGACAAATTTGGATGAAGAAGAAGAAGAAGAAGAAGAATAAGAATAAGAAAGTCGACAAAAACAATATGTCTCCCCTTTGAAAGGGGAGACATAATAATACAAAAAGTCAATTTTTTTAGTACTTTCTGTGACGACGGGAAGTTATGCGTGATCAAACAGAACATAGTAATTATATCTTCATACATTCTTCCGTCTTTTTCAAAGTTTGGATAACCAAGTTTTTGTTACGTATGAGATCTCGTAACGAAAAGGTATTGTCTCGGGACCGGAAATGGACAAACGGAAGTGATTAAAGGAATTTAAACTAGATATATTTGTACATTTACTTACGGTACGTTGCTGTTAATCACACTAAGTAAAATGTTAAAAAAATATATTAACTTTTAAAATTTCTTTTGCTTAAACGCTTCGAGTGAGAACCGGAAGTGGCGGACGACGAAATCAAAACCCGTTAAACACATGTTTAATCAAAAGTCTATCATTCATATAAGTTTTGTATCTTGATATCTTACTGTTTTCGAGATCTCGCGGGTACAAATTTTTATAAAAGAAAGCTACCTGAGATGTATCACCGGAAGTCGATTTTTTTCGTTATTTAAACATGAGTAGATGACCTTTTGTATATCTATTGCTAAAATGTTACTTCCATGCTAAATACTAAAAATATTTATATGAAGTCAAATTTTGGTGAACTTCCTGTGACGATCGGAAGATACGCCGGATCAAACAAAATAGTGTTAACACATGTACATACATTACATAGGTCTCTCATCCCACCAAGTTGAGTTGATTAAATGTTTACTGTTTTTGAGATCTCGTCGCAATGAAGTTTTTTGTCTCGGGACAGGAAACGGACAAACGGAAGTGCTCAATGAAAATTAAATTTATTATTTCTTATTTACTTTATCGAAGTACCTAAAACTATCAAATGAAAACAGTTAAACAGATAAACAGCTCCAGTTGTTTGAACTCTTCCAGTGTGTACCGGTAGTGACGGACGACAAACTGAAACCAGATAAACACATCCTCAATCAAATGTCTATCATCCATGAAAGTTTCGTGCTTTGATCACTTATAGTTTTTGAGATCTCGTTGGTACAAAATGTGTTTTAAAAAAGCTACCTGAGATAATTGAGAAATCTCACCGGAAGTAGAATTTTTTTGTTAATATAACATCGCATAGATAACTTATATATAAATTTATCCTTATATATTTATTCTATGGAAAATGAATTAAATGCCTAAAAATAATTATTTTTGAAGAGGGGAACAAAACAGAAATGTTTAAACACATCTACAGCTAAAGGTATATCATTCCACAAAGTTTGGATGTTCAAGTCTTTTGCCGATTCTTAGATCTCGAGGGAACAAAGTTTTTTGACGCGGGACAGGAAACGGACGACCAGAAATGAATTTTAAAAAAATGAGAAATACCCCTCGAGATATTATCGTTTTCTATCAGTCCTGAAAATTTCAGAAAAATTTATCAAGCCATCCCTGAGAAATTCTGCCGACAAAAAAAGGAAAACATAACAAGAAAAAATACTACAATCACTATAAGGTCTTCCATTGGAAACGGAATACCTTAACTAGACTCTTGTTGCAGAAGCAACAAAAAGTTCTTCCGTTTTAATATACATGAATCAATTTAACCGTAGACATTGCTTCTCTGACATAAAGAAAATAGTTGATATGATATTTATTGTGAATGATATATCCAGACGTTACTTCCATGTAAAACAACAAGAATGAAAAAGAAATTGATTTTTAAAGTACTTTCTGTGACGACCAGAAGTAATGCCGAACCAAACAAAACAGTTAAACTTGTTAAAAACATGATTTATTTGAACTGTTCCGGTGAGAACCAGAAGTGACGGCTGACCAAATAAAACCCATTTAACACATATTCAAGCAAATGTCTATCATTCATGAAAGCTTCACGTCTCAAGTACTACCAGTTACAAAAATCTTGCGGGCATCATATTTGTAAAAAAGAAAGCTACGCAGGGGTGTTAAGGAAGAATATTGGCAATATAGCTTCTTTTTTTGACTGTTATATTCAAAATCGTGGAATCGAATAACTATTTTGATTAATATCAAAACCTAGTATTACCCTTTAAAATAGGTGGCAGTGCAATGACATCGGGTAGTACATTACTGCCACATCGGTGCATTATCACGTGGCAACTATAAATAGCCTACGTATATTCCTTAACATAAAATGAGATAGAACAACAGTACCCCGCGGTTTCCTAAATAAAATAAACATACCAAGTGAAGGCAAAACATCTCAGTTTTATCAAAACCGCTGCTAGAATTATATGTTCTACTTAATTAAATAGTTATCCATCCGACTCTCGTAAAACCTTCCCAACTTTTATCAAGTTTGCACGGAAAATGGTATGTTGCATCAAAACAACACAAAACATTGGATTTTAGCAGCACTTTTCAATTTAAGCATTGATCAGACTAACGATACGTATAACATTTCAAGTTCAATATATACGGGGTAGTGTTGTTCTAGTCGGAGTTTATATCGTAAACAACGACAGAGGAAAGCCTGGCCGAGAAATGAAAGCAAATTTACATACCTTTTAGCGAATGATTGATAAAACTAACATCTCTCCCAGTATTCTTATGTCCAATTCTCAATAAATCACACCACAAACGTTTATTAGAGTTCTTAGATTAGTTATATTTTGAATATGTTTACAATGCTTTCCGATCAAATTCACACAACATTCAACTTTTAGTCGTGACGTCATCAATGTGTAAATTTACGTAATACAAACTAATTTCTGAAAAAAATTGTCTTCAGTATTTTTATTTGTTTTTGGTCTACATTTCGTTGCTTAGATATTTCAATATGTACATGATAACTAAGATTTTTGATTTCACGGAATTACATGTAACTCAGATTCCATATGCTTCCTTAATTAACACCCGCGCGTATATAGAGATATTTGAGATATCTCACCGGAAGTAACATTTATCTGATAATTTAACATTTCTAAGATTGTATACTGATATATTCATTCAATGTAAAAGAAATAAATAAAGAAAAAACATAATTTTTAGAAGTGCTTAGAAGTTACGCCGAACAAAACAAAATAGTGTTAACACATGAACATTTACAGGTCTATCATCCCACAAAGATTTTTTTTTAAGTCGGCACCGTTTTTGAGATCTCGGCGTAAAACGTTTCTTTTTCTCAGGACAGGAAACGGACAAACGGATCTGCTCAATGTACATTGTATTAAAAAAAATGTATACTTGCCCTTTGTACCGTTTGAAAATCGGACGATGCATTACAGAGATATCAGGGTTTAAAAATTGATTTTTCCGGAAAGTTTGATTCCGCGTTCGTGATTTGAATAATTGCGTAAAGTAAAAAGTAAAATTAACTCGTACCAAAAATAATTGTTAAGTCGTACTTGAACACATTCTGATTTGTTTTTGTTAAGTCGTTCTTGAAATCGAAAAGGTTTGATTCAAATTTTTCGAAAAATTAATTTTTTTGATCAAATAAGAAACGTATACGTATTTTATAGAGCCTAATAAGGTTGTCTTTAAAATTTTAACATGTTTGAGGGACGCTAACGTGCAAAAATCTCTGAAAGTTTCATAAAAATCGGTTTAGAAGAACCTTTTGAATTATGAAACAAAAAAGAAGTCTGAAAAAAAGAAAAAGAATAATAAGAATAATAAAAATAAAAAGAAACAACAGAATAACAAGAGAGTCTTCAGTTGGAAACGGAAGACCCTAAAAAAATAATAGAATAACAACTTATCGGGGCAACATAACAAAATGTTGATGGTTGAATATTGTTAGGAATATTATTTTTCAGCATTTTTTATTCTATATCGATTTTCAAAATAATGCTTTTTTAAATATTTGTTCTGTTTGAGATATGTTATCAAGGTTTTGGATTTCTTGTCCATTAAAACCCCTTATTACGGAACGCATGATAAAATAAGTATAATTTATTGTTAAATAAATGTGAGATAAACATGTTTGCTTCCTAAACATATAACAACATAGTTCTTAGTAAAGTTCTATAAATTAAATTATTTAGAGCTCTTTTGACCCCTAATTTGAGGGACTAGCCTTTTTTTCTTGATATCAAATGAAAGGTCTTTTGATATTAAACATATTTTGTTCAAAATTTTCTTCAAAATTTGTTACCAGTCTTTTGTAAAGATTGTTTTAGGGGCTGACCCCTTATCTCCTTATTTGGGCCATATTACAAAATTTCGATGGTTGAATATTGACTAGAGCATCATTTTAAGCATTTATTTTTCCATATTGCTTTTCAAAATATTTGTCCTTTTTGAGATATAATTGATCGAAATTTTGGACTTCTGGCCCCTTAGAACCCTTAATTACGTAACGCATGATGGAGTTTTTATAATGTAAATTTCAATATGTGTAAGATGAACATTTTTGCTTCTTAAACATATTACAAAATATTTCTAAGTTAAGTGCTATGAAAGAAAGACTTTAGAGCCCCTTTTGCCCCTAAAATAAAGGGCCAGCCCCTTTTTCCTGACATCATATGAAAGGTCTATTGATATTAAACATATTTTATTCAACAAGCGTTTAGAAATTCGTTACCGTTTTTGAGCTATAGGACATTTTAGGGGTTGACCTTTTATCTCCTTATTGGGGCCAGATTACGAAACTGTTATAATTGAATATTGTTTAAAACATCATTCTAAGCATCTTTTATTCTATATTGCTTCTTAAATTATTTGCCCTTTTTAAGATATAATTGCTCTAAGTTTTGGACTTCAGGCCCCTTAAAACCCCTAATTACGTAACGCATGATAAAATTTTTATAATGTTTAGTTTTATATGTGTAAGATGAACATTTTTACTTCTCAGTAAAGTGCTATGGAAGAAAGACTTCAGAGACGTTTTGGCCCCTAAATTGAGGGGCCAGCCCCTTTTCCTTGGTGTCCTCTAAAAGATCTTTTAAAAATTAACTTTAATTGTTGTACATGTCTAAAAAATATTTTCAATAAAAAAGATACATAAAGAAACCCAAGAAAAATCACTACAATTTTTACATCTCAATTTTCGAGTCCAGACGAGCTTCGCCGCCTTTTGTGTCAGACATAAATGATTCACTTTAGACAAAACTACAATTATTCGTCTACAATTCCTGAAAATTTGAATTTGATATCTTTTGTCATTTAGGAGGAGTACAACGGACTGACCCTCTAAAAAATGCTAAAACGTCAATATCTTTGAAACGGAAATGATGTCATTAAAACAAAAACTTTCCGATAAGGTTCAGATTAAAATATATCAGATCTGAAAGTTTCATGAAAATCGGCCGAGCCATTTCCGAGAACTCGCGTGCACATAATTTGTAAGAAAAAAAAACAAAAATAATAATATGGAAGAAGAAACCGAAGAAAAACAATAAGGTCTTCCATTGGAAACGGAAGCCCTTAATAAGGTATTCCGTTTCCAACGGAAGACCTTAATAAGAATAATGATAAAAGAAACATTACTATCACTATAAGGTCTTCCGTTAGAAACGGAAGACCTTAACTAGACACGATCTCGTTGACAGCAACGAGGAGGTCCTTCTGCCAATTTTCAGAATGTGATGACGTCACCGGCTCTAATTTTTGACAACAAAACATGAACTGGAAATAGGAGTGTAGTACAAATGCTTTCCTGTAATGCTTTTTATAAGTTCTCTTAGGTTGCTTTGAATCCGGATGTTGTGTATTCCGGCATGCTTTCCAATCCGGCGAAATTATTCAGCCCCTTCACACTTTCCTATCACTATTGTTTTAAAAATGTTGTGCAATCCGGATCATGTCTATTCTGTAAACGCGACGAAAAAAAGGGATGCTTATAATTAGCGAGAGTTGTCTCCCGTAGTCCGGAAACTTATCGATCGATTGGCCATCTGCGAGATAATTAATGCTCAATTATCGACCAATTTTTCTGTTGTTGCAATTGATTTAAACAACTGTGAATATAGTTCCAAACTAGCAACTCATTTCAATTTATACCGTTTAGTCTTGTTATAAATAAGCATTTTTTGCAAAATTAGTTTATTAGATTATCACCCCTTTTTTTCAGGCCGTGATTCAGGGTACTCCGAGAGTAAGACTGCCGATATCGTATGTATTCCGTTATGGATTATTTATATTCCAAATAAAATGAAAATGAAATTGGCACCGTAAATAATATCGATGAAATGTAATTTTTTTCAGAAAAATTGAAATTTTGCAAGAATACACAATCAAGACCTTCTGCATTAAATACTATAATTAATTTGCAACAATAAGTATGGTTTTAAATAAATCAGACCACCATTTAGAAGAGGTTACTCCAATAGTGTGACCATTATTATCCTACGGTCTGAGTGTAAATAAGACTTCAACTTGTTTAAAAATTGTTAGTTTTATCGCGTTCGCACCTACTGCAAGCATGTAACACTGCACCACTTAAGATCCCTGATCTCATACGCCTTTTAAATATATTTCAACTCACTTTCTTAACTACACCCTACATGCCTACTATAGTAATTCATGCACTATCTCTCTCTTCCTTTCTCTCAAAATTCATAAAAAATTCGAATATTTTGTTTGCCAAATAAATTATCACAGATTACAAATCCTTAAGATGCATGTGTATGAATAATCATGTTGTGAATATTGCCTATATTTTGTTGAAATGGGTAGAGTAATGCATTAAATTCTCAGGAGCAGAATTTCGACTCGTACGACTGTAAAACGTTGTATTATCTTCATTGACGGCAGTGTTTTCCTTTATTTTACGAACTATGATTTAAATCAATGGTTTGATGAATCGTTAACCAATGAAATTGAAAATTAAAATAATTTAACAAAGAATCAATGAAGATTCAAATGTGTGATAACGTATAAACACGAGAAGCATGTGTCATAACTACAGCGAATCGGTTGTCTACAAGCGCAGCATCTCCTCTGCCCGTGTTATGTAAATGTACATTCAACTTGATGGGTTTAAAATGTTTACTGTTTGACAACTGAATTTTACTTTCCAACAATAAAACTATTTAATGACATAGAGAGATGACAAAGAACGCCTTTTTTCATTGACAGTCATTCTATTCCTTTTTTTCTGAAAATTACGAGATTAAAACATTACTTGGTCGATATAGGTATAATCTTTTTTCATTTACTATTTAATATCGTTGAAATCAGAATTCGTTGAGTACATCATTAAACCCATGTGTGCATTACAGCAGGGCGCAAATCTTGTGTATTGGATAACAGTAGACCGCTCGCTAGTCCAGTGGCGAACTATTTCTTCGGCCGCAACCAAGGGATCGGATAAGTACAGAAGTGTTTACTTAAACAGCTCGGAATTCAGATAGATTTTAAATGCGATACAAATGCATTGCATAGAAGCAGTTCTTTTATCCATAATGTGTTTTACTTGAAAACAATAAAACTGTTTAAACTCTCTCTGCATGTATGATGGTACACTGTCTATGGTAGTAGATAAAGGTGTAATCTTTTTTATTACTATTAAAATCTTTAAAATCAGAATTTTGTGTTAGCAGCTTCATAAATAAATCCATGTGTGCATTACAGCAAGACGCAAATCTTGTGTATTTGATAACGGTAGACCGCTCGCTCGTCCAGCCGCGGCCTATTTCTTCGGTCGCGGGCAAGGGATCGGATACCTAATTGATAACATACACAGCTCGGAAATCCAGCTAGATGCGACTCAAATTTATTGCTTGAAGAAGTTTAATTCTTTAAGTTTTATCCATATCAATGTGTTTCCCTAGAAAATAACTTAAAAGTTTTAACACTTCCCGTATGTAAACTGGTACACTTTATGTCAGTTATACGCACAAATACCCCGTTTATTTGCCCAGTAAAATACAAATACACGGTAAAATGTCTAGCTTTTTACACTCACGTTACGCATTACCCGAACAAAATATCATTGTTATGAAATTAATAAAATCATAATGAACAACCTTTGCTGCAACAGCCATATCAAAATCTTAACCGTTTTTGAGTAATAAAGTTAAAACTTTCAAGGGTTTTAGGTCCCGAACTTGAAAGATCAGCCCCTTTTTCTTGATGTCAAACAAAAGATCTTGTAAATAAAATTATTTCCTCTTCTACATGTTTCAACAAAATATTTGCAAGAAAAGAGAAAAAGTAAAAAAAAAGCAAGCAAAATTAAAACGCTTTTAGATCTCAATATCGAGCCTACCGAGCTTCGGCAATTCTTGTGCTGACAAATATGAATGCTTTTGTACAAATCAACGATCTTTTGTTTATTATCCCTGAAATTTTGAAATCGTTTTGAAGCAGGCAGCTATTTTTCATTTGTATCTTTCTGTATTACTGTATTGAGTTATTGCCCTTGATTTATTGATTCTTGATTATTTTAATTAATGCATTCACTGTTAACCAATTATTGTGATGATCATTTTTATACAATAATAAATATTTAATGTATATAAGTTGTTCTGCATAATTAGTTTTGGGTTAGACCGGATTAGTTTTTTATTTTTAATTTCTAATTTTTAGATACTATGAATTATTTTAGGCCGGCACATATATAGGGACAGTGTCAATTGTGTTACGAGAACGACTGTTTGGGGTTAAATTTAGACAGGTACGGCTAGCTTGAGTGTGCGGACATCCCTGCTCTTTCTAATCTTCGTGTGATTTAACTTACGATACAGAGTGTGCGGTCTTCCCTGTTTTGTATCGCATTTATACAAGTGTGCGGTCATCCCTGCTTGTATTGGTGGTGGCTGCGGCTGAGCACTAGTATGTGGTTATCCCTGCTGGTGTTCTTGCCTTTCTAGCGTAAGTGTGCGCCACTTCCTGCTTGCGTTAAGTTGCGTTGTTGGCGCAAGTGTGTGGTCATCCCTGCTTGCGTTAACGTTGGTACCTGTTCAGTTGCGTAGGTATGCGGTCATCCCTGCCTGCGTAACGTTGAGTCCCTATATATGTGCAGGAGCGGTAATTAAAGTCTGCACTTGTAAATATTGGCAGCAATCAGCTATCCGATTCTATCTCGGGTACGGGCCCGCGGGGATCACAGGCAGTGACCCCCTTGCACTTTACATAAAATTTGGTGGCAGCGGTGGGATACCCTGCAATTGCTGCGGAAAGAATGGAAGACGTCGACAAAGAAATATCTTTCTTAGAGGAGAAGATCGCCGAGATGCGTGAGCGCAGCGACATTCTGAAGACCTCAACGCAAAGGCCCACTGCAAGTAGAGATTCTGGTGTAGATACTATGCGCAGAGCTTCGGATACTTCTCAGAAGAAAGGAGAGCTGTCTTTGCGCACTAGTCACACGACAGCTTTACATCTTGAAGATGCGGCTGCTGCGTGAGACGGGGGCTTATTCCGGACTTCGCTCTAACAAGAGAACAGAAGCGCACCCGCGCAGCAACGACCAGTTCTCTGATTCCTATGAGCTCTACGAAGAGTCAGAGAGGAAAGTAGAAAGCAGCATCGGGCATAGGCCATTTGCTAGCGGCTCTGGTGCCGCGCACAAGCCAGATCTGAATTGGCAGGCCGACTCGCTCTTACCCGGCGTGACGCGCAGACGATCTCGGGTGAGATTTGAAAGCCCTGCAAGAGGAAATGAGACAGACAATGCCAATGCCAAGCAATCTATCAAGCCAGCTACATATGATGGAAGCGGCCCTTGGCTTGATTACCATGCGCATTTTGAAGCCTGCGCCGACATCAACGGCTGGAGTTATGCCACTAAAGGTTTATACCTGGCAGTTTCCTTACGTGGCAATGCGCAGGGAGTCTTGGGAAATATGCAATGAGGTACAAAACCTGATTTTGATTCCCTCGTTCAAGCTTTGGAGGATCGATTTGGCCCGCCAAGCCAAACCGAGCTCTATAGAGTTCAGATGCGAGAAAGACGTCAGAGAGCGGGTGAGACTCTTCCCGAGCTAGGCCAAGCCATCCAGCGGCTCGCCTATTTGGCATACTCTACTGCCTCTGCGGAGATTAGGGAAACGTTGGCCAAAGACCAATTCGTAGACGCACTGGTTGATTCAGAGATGCGCATTCGCATAAAACAGTCCCGCCCCAGGCATCTGAATGATGCAATTCAACTGGCCGTGGAGCTAGAGGCGTTCAATAAAGCTGAGAGAAAAGGCTATGCTCGTCCCACTGCCCCAGATCCAGAAAATGATACATTGGCCAAGACGATATATGCTCTTAACGCAAAGCTAGACTCGCTACACTTAGAGGTGAAGTCTTTAAAGAGACAAGGAGGGGGCGGTGCACAGTTAAGGCCCAGAGCGCAGGAGCAACAGAAATTGTGCTATTATTGCAGAAAGCCAGGATATATTCGGAAAGACTGTAAGGCCTACAGAGATAACAGACTGTTAGAGAATTCTACCATTAGTAGTGAAAGCGGGAATTGAAGATATGGAAGGAGAGCCGAGGCAAATTCTAATCAGATGCAGAACAAGACTAATGGGACAGCCTCCATTGGCGCAAACACCGTGGGTTCAGACGCTGGCTTGTTTCTAAAGATGGAGATATGCGGTGTAGTGGCCAAACTATTGGTAGATACTGGAGCTACCCTGACCCTTATATCTACGAACTTGCTGTCCAAGGTTTCAGATAATGACAAACCAGTGTTAAAGGACATGAAGCGACAGATTCTTGATGCAGGTAGTAACTGCCTTCGCATTCGTGGTAGAGGCAACTTCCCAGCCAAATGCAGTACACTCAACACAAGAATTGAAGCTGTCGTAGCTGATCTAGGTCTAGATGGGATTTTAGGCCTCGACTTTTTTGAGCGACACAGCTGTTGCATAGATACACAGCGAAGCATCTTGACCATTGATGGTTTTCCCCACACTCTCTTGAAGGAGGGAATATTTGGATGTTAGCACGTTGTTGCAGTGAACACAGTAACCATTCCGGCAAACCAGGAGGTGCTCATTGGTGAAAAGGTATGCATTGAGGAAGGCCAAAACATTGGGAGTCAAGACTACTTGGTTGAGCCTAACGAGAAATTTGTTGCCTCAGGTACCCTAGTTGGAAGAACCTTAGTGAAAGGAAACAGCATTGTGCCAATCCGCGTATTAAACATTGGACCAGAGCAGCGCACCATATACAGTGGAACGCATGTGGCTGAATTGTCCTTCTGTCGTCCTGTTCAGAGTGAAAAGGAACAGCTGCATAATACCAAACTCGACGAAAAATTGGAGGAACTCCTGAGAAGGTGTAGTGTTGATCTGACGGATGACCAGCGGTTACTAGTGCGTAAATTTATGTCAATACACGCATGCATTTGCTTTAACAGAATCGGATCTTGGGACAACCAGCATCGTTTAGCATGAAATTGATGTTGGTGGCGCTCACCCTATCAAAGAACCATTACGACGGGTTCCCTTCCATGCAGCTGAAGAAATGAACAAACATATAGAGGGAATGCTTCAAGACGGAGTGATAGAACCCTCTTCTAGTCCATGGGCAGCGGGAGTAGTGCTCGTGAAGAAAAAGGACGGGAGCACTCGCTTTTGTGTGGACTACAGGAAACTATACAGCGTGACAATCAAAGATGCATAGCCTCTGCCATGCATCGACAAGTCCCTCGACAATCTCTCTGGGAATGCTTGGTTTTCAACTTTAGACCTGTGCTCCGGGTACTGGCAAGTATCCGTTAAAGAAGAAGACCGTCCAAAGACTGCCTTCGTTACCCTCAAAGGTCTTTTTCAATTCCGGAAGATGCCATTTGGGCTCAGCTGCGCGCCAGCGACTTTCCAACGTTTAATGGAGACCGTTATGGCAGGACTACAATGGGAGATATGTTTGACATACTTGGACGATGTCATAGTAGTTGGGAAAACGTTTGAACACATGATAGAAAACCTTACAAGGGTATTTGGCCGCATCGTAGCTGCAGGCCTGAAGCTCAAGCCGAAGAAATGTGTTCTGTTTTCGCGCAGGGTCCTATACCTTGGTCATGTTATCACGGAACATGGTATCTCCACTGATCCAGAGAAGGTGCAAGCAGTCAAAGACTGGCCAGAACCCAGTAACGTGACGGAGGTCCGTTCGTTTCTCGGCATCTGTGGATATTATCGGAGATTTATAGACAAGTTCGCAGAAAAGGCAAAGCCATTGACGAAATTAACGGAAAAGGGCAACGCGTTCGTGTGGACTAAAGAATGCCAAGAAGCTTTCGCCGAGTTGAAGGGTCGATTATGCAACGCACCAATTCTAGCTATGCCAGACTTTACCAAACCATTTAGCCTGGATACAGATGCCAGCAACTTTGTCATTGGTGCCGTGCTTTCACAGGTTATTGATGGCAAAGAACGTCCAATTGCCTATGCCAGCCGGACTCTTTCGAAGGCCGAAAAGCAATATTGTGTAACAAGGAAGGAACTCCTGGCAGTGGTGCATTTTTGTAAATACTGTAAGCACTATCTGTATGGCAAGCGATTTACAGTGCGCACAGACCATGGATCCCTACGCTGGCTGATGCGATTCAAAAATCCGGAGGGGCAACTCGCACGCTGGCTGGAAGTGTTGAGTGTTTGACATGAAGATTGAGCATCGACCTGGAAGCCAGCATCGAAACGCAGATGCGCTCAGCCGTATTCCGTGCAAGCAGTGTGGTTTAACCAGCGATTGGGAGCGCTCCACTGACATCGCCCATGTAAAGGCCGAATCAGGAGGTGACACTCTGCGTAGATTACAAGACCAAGACCTGCAAATCAAACAAGTCAAAGACTGGGTGACCAATCTCGCCAAGGCTGACTTTGACGTAGTCAGCAGAGAGGGCCGGTTTCTTAAGTCTCTGTGGTCACAGTTCTTGTCCTAAGAAGTGCAAGACGGCATTTTGTACCGAAGGTGGAAGAATTCTGACAAAACGTCCACAATGCAAGCAATACTTCCCTACTCGGAGAGGAGAAATGCCCTGTTCCTGAGTCATGATAACCGGTCTTCGGGACATTCAGGAGTGCGTAAAACACTGGCAAAACTTAGACAGAGGTACTACTGGCCTGGTTTGCAGGAGGATGTGAGAACGTACATAGCCCGATGCGACAAGTGCACCCGAACTAAGGGACTATTGAAGCATAAAAGAGCGCCAATGCAGATTGCCAAAGCTGGAGCTCCTATGGAGCGCATTGCTACTGATATCCTTGGAGAGTTGCCAATGACAGCCAAGGGTAACAAGTATATACTTGTCATCTCTGATTATTTCTCCAAGTGGACGGAATGTTTTCCTATGCGGAACATGGAGGCAGAGACAGTGGCGCGCATCATCGTGGAACAAGTCATCACTAACTTTGGAGTTCCATATGTAATTCACTCAGACCAGGGTGCCCAGTATGAGAGTCAGCTTTTCAGCGAGATGTGCAAACTCTTGGGTATCAAAAAGACGCGCACGACGCCATACCACCCCCAGTCGGATGGCATGGTGGAAAGATTCAATAAGACACTGACCAGCATGCTGCGCGCATATATTGACGATCATCAGCGGGATTGGGATACTCACCTCCCGTACCTGATGATGGCATATCGATCTGCCGAACATGAGACAACTGGATGTACGCCGAACCTACTAATGCTAGGACGTGAAGTTGCGACTCCGTTAGACATTATGTACGAAACGCCAAGCAGTATCACAAACATTCCTCAGCATAAATGGGCATGGGAATTAAAGGAAAGGATGCAGGAGGCACATGCTGCAGTACGAGATCATGTAGACGGGGAAATGCGGCGTCAGAAACGCAACCATCTCAGCTATTTATCACATAAAATGTTAGCCTTTGAACAATCTTGGTATTCTACTCAAAAAAGGGTTAAACAAAGTGATATTTTATCGATTATACAAATTAAATAATTCGTTATCGCATGAGCAATTTTTGAGTCTCTTGGGAATATCTTGTCACGTGATACTGCTAAAAATAGATGAACCAGGAATAATACGAAAAAATGCAAAGTGCAAGGGCATACCATAAACAAATATAGTTATTTCCGTGTCTAACTTGTAAAATGAACCTTCAAAATTGCGAAAAGTGCTGGGAGCTTAAAATATTCAAGTAAGAACAATTATTAAATTCAATGTAAACAGTGTATGAACAGCAATTTACTGGGATTTCCCGCAATTAACGCTTATTTATATGAAATGCATAGCGACTTCACACAGCTCCCGGCAGTTTTTGATATAAAGGGGATACAATGGTAAGACATGGAAATTTTCAATATATTTGATCAAGTGTATGCCCTTGCACTACTGCATTTTATCTGACCCATTTCACTTTCAGCGTCATTTGCGTGAAATTCAAACGCAACACTGACTAAGATCATGATTTTAATTTTCATTCTTAAAATAATTTAACGCTGTGAATTTCACTAAATAATGTTAAAATGTTGTTTCTGTTCACACCAATCATCATTACAAAATTGTTGAAATTGGAAAAAAATAATATCATCAGTTGCCTTTATGGGGGGGGGAGGGGGGGGGTGAAAGTGTTGAGTTTGTAATTTACACATTATGTTTCATAATAATTTATTTTACTATGCTGGTAAATAAATTCTTTTAATGTATACTCAGGTTTACTTGTAATCATAATTGATATTTTAGTACTAATTAAAGAAAGCAAGAAGAAACAATATATCAATATTATCAAGAATTTATTTTAATAATCAACTTTACAAATACTATAGAGATTGCTTTTCTGTGACAAACTGTTCAACAAGACTAGTGTTTTCTGATTTTTTGTATTTTTAACCGGGTTTTCCAACGGAAAAATCCGGTTATTAAAATGGTGAAAATGGCGGGCGGGCGGCTGCCAAAAGGGTACCCTCATTGTACGGATAACTCCTCCTACAGTTTTCAAGATAAGAAGTTGTTCTTTTGCAGATCAATTGTACATATATCAGAGGTGTGCATATTGCTAGGATTTTGATTTCCGATAATTTATCGAAAAAATACCAGCTTTTGAACTTAGTCATTTTTTGGCAAAATATTGCATACAGGGTACCCTCATTGTACGGATAACTCCTCCTACAGTTCTCAAGATAGGAAGTTGTTCTTTTGCAGATCAATGGTACATATATCAGAGGTGTGCATATTGCTAGGATTTTGATTTCCAATAATTTATCGAAAAAATACCAGCTTTTGAACTTAGTCATTTTTTGGCAAAATATTGCATATAGGGTACCCTCATTGTACGGATAACTCCTCCTACAGTTCTCAAGATAGGAAGTTGTTCTTTTGCAGATCAATTGTACATATATCAGAGGTGTGCATATTGCTAGGATTTTGATTTCCGATAATTTATGAAAAAAATACTAGCTTTTGAACTTAGTCATTTTTGGCAAAATGTCGCATATACATGTAGGGTACTCCATGTCACTGGATAAGGGTTGACATGGATTATGGATACAGTTTACATAAAAGAAAACCCGGTTTGCTGTCACATTGACAGCTTTTCACTTGTTCAGTCATAATGTGGAATTTATGGAAATTGACAATTCTTCTTGCACACTACATGTTCTTCTCTTCTGTCTTTTTGATATTAGGAGGTAGTCCAGTTGATAAGAAAACCAATAACTGAAATGATGAATATATATCAATTTCAAATTTCATTTCAATAGATATCAATGCAAATTATTATAATAGGTTACATTAGTGTCATTATCAATATGATATTAAAAAACGACAAACTATACATGAAGTTGAAGTTAGTGAGTAAAAGAAATATTTATATAGTACCTACTTTTTATCAACATCCCAACAAGTGTTTTCAGTGGACCATCTACTGCCTAAGTAACCCTGGAAATGAATAATGTGTCATAATTAGCAAGCTACTGTGTTAAAGATAACATGAAAATGAAACATTACTCTATTATTGGGCATAGTAATGGCGGTTTCAATTTCAGTGATATTACAACAGGCATAATCAAATGTTTTTTCTTTAAAATGTGTGGAAATTCAGTTTGAACACACTTTAATTTTGTCTTTATAAATAAAATTAATTAGATCTTCATAAAAGAAGGCTGAATAAAATTACACATTTCGATTTACTTAAACAACATTACAATCTTGTCAATAATCATTCCAGATCCTCAAAGTACTCTTTGTAGTGCTAGCACATACAGTGTTTGGCCATGGACTTTTTATTGTGTACTTTGAACATGGAGAAAATGCAATCTAATATTATCGCGATATGGGACCAGTAAAAAGCTACAATGAGCCTCAATGGTCTTTATGATCAAAACTAGCTAAACGCAGAACAATTATTTTGCCTGACTGAGTCACCAAACTGATGTTTGAACACAATATTACATGAAAAACAAATGTAAACAAGTAAACAAAATCGAGGCCGGGGAATTTCGCTTCGTTTCCGTTCCATCCAACAATATCAAATTATATAAAACAATATCTAGGGAAGAACAGATAAATCCTACCTTGTTCAGTTGAATCCAATGCCGATTTCTGTCCACGCTGGTTGTAAACGAGTTAAATTCCGAGATATATCACTGAAGTCTACATGTTTATTCTGATCACAGCTGCAAGCGCCGATGTGACGTAGTCAGCCTCGACACGTCATCAGACGACTTAGGAATTTCATGATTTCGCGAGAAATAAAGAATAATTTATGATTTTATTTCAGTACACCTTTCTTGAACCATTCAAACCCAATAATTAATCATATTCATTTTGGTACATGTTTGTTAATTACTGCAATATCCATATCTCGTAAAATCTCATGAATAAGGGGCGGGGCTTATGCAAATTTTTCTAAATCGCACGTGGTAGAATTCTTAGACCTTCCTTAACATAGCTAAGATGATACCATGCTACATTGGCAGAAATTTGCAAAAGGCGACGCTGTGTATATCTATTTTCCCCAGCGCAAAGTGGGTCATTCCTCGAAGCTGACTACGTACTAGAGAGGGCCTTATTCAATCTTAAAACCAATATCCGATCTCCTATTTGAAGTAAATTGTGGAAGGCGGGGAAGAGCCCAAGTGATACATACAGATAGAATTCGCCTACAGCTTCCCCAGAAGTTATATGATGAAGCCGATGACACACATTCATTGTCTGAGAATATGTACATGCCGTTAAAAGCGGAAAGTCTTGATGAGACGAAGCTTGAATCGGCAGATGATCTGAATGATCAGAATGAGAAGTACCCTGTTACCGACAATGAAAGTCTGGCGCCGCGCTGGCATGATGATTATGTGTTATAAGTTCGCTTAAACGTGCGCATACTGCAAAGTACCACCATCAACGCAGTGTCGGGGATGATGCGCAAATTTTAAGCGTGGATTTGTTAATCTTATGTATTTGTGGATATCTGAGGTGTTGTGTTTCATAGTTGTTTTTTTGTTTTGATAGAATGGTGAACACCAAAGTTACTCCAGCGAAACCCGGGCACCGATGTAGTTTGTGCGGCAAGCGGTACCCCACAGAAAATGAATGGAAAAAACATACGCTGTCCTGTGCGAGGGAAAGGAGAGACGAATTGAATTACGAGTGTCCGGAATGTGATTACGCTACAAGACGTGAAAGGGACTTGAAGCGCCACTCGGAGACGCATACCTCTGCCAAAGAAAAGCCCGAGGAATCCAACGATCTTGGAAAAGATCCTGGGGATCTTTTTGAATTAATAGGGTTGAAGGAACCAAGTACCAAGGCCAGCGTTCCTAAGAAGAAGAAAGCAAAAGTACCAGAGTTTGCCCCTCCTAAGAAGGTATTTAGAATCTCCGCGGCCTCTTCCAGCGACTCCTTGTCAGGAAGCGACGGGAAAAAGAGAAACGTTGGTACTCCGTCGGAACAACCGGAGCTGTGTGGATGCGGCATTCAAACTTCTCCACGTAGAAGGGTACACCGAGTAAGGACGAAAGTCACCACTTATCGTGAGGATGACCGCAAGGTGAAAGAGACCAATGAGGACTCTGGTACACGGACGAAGACTGCTTAATCCAGCCCGGAACTGATATTTTCTTTTAACACAGACTGATAGTCTATGTTTGTGCAGTAACATTCCTATGCGGGGACGCATAAAGCTGGGGTGGGGGTAATGAAGCAGGCAGCTATTTTTCATTTGTATCTTTCTGTATTACTGTATTGAGTTATTGCCCTTGATTTATTGATTCTTGATTATTTTAATTAATGCATTCACTGTTAACCAATTATTGTGATGATCATTTTTATACAATAATAAATATTTAATGTATATAAGTTGTTCTACATAATTATGTCTCCCCTTTCAAAGGGGAGACATATTGTTTTTGTCAACTTTCTCATTAGGGTCTTCCGTTTCCAACGGAAGACCCTCTTGTTATTCTACGGTTTCTTTTTCTTTATTAGGGTTTTCCGTTTTCAACGGAAAACCCTTTTGTTATTCTACGGTTTCTTTTTCTTTATTATTAGGGTCTTCCGTGTCCAACGGAAGACCCTCTTGTTATTCTACGGTTTCTTTTTCTTTATTAGGGTTTTCCGTTTTTCAACGGAAAACCCTTCTGTTATTCTACTGTTTCTTATTATTATTTTTTTTTTATCCGCAAATTTTGTGTAGGCCATTTCTCGTACATTTGTTGTCTGCTTGTTATGAAACTTTCAGGGTATGTAGACAATGTTAATATCTTGAGACTTTTTTTCAAATTTTTAAAATTCACTTCCGGTTATGAGTTATTGCCCTTTAATTGAAAATTGGGGGGTCTTTTGTCCAGAGTTGATCTCGGGAACTACGAAAGATATTTGCATGAAATTTAGCAGAATTTTGGTAACATTTTATAGTTTTGCTGGCATGAAAAGTTTGGCAAAATGTTTTTTAGTTTTTAAGCTATTTGCCGGTAAAGTTTAAGGTTTTGGGGGGTCTGAAATTTTGTTGCTTTTTGTATAATAACCTTTAAACTAAAAATATTTTGTTAATACATATAGAACAAAAGTTGTTTAGAATAACGAGAGCTTTCATTTAAAATTAAGAAAAAAGAGCTGGCCCCTATAATTAGGGGGCAGCAGCTCATACACGTATTTTTCTGATAGCAAAAATCGTTATCATTTAATGAACAAAAATTAATTCAGTTATTGTTAATATATTAAAAAATGTCATTTGGTATCAAATTAAACAAGTTCTGTGCTATATTTTTTTTCAAATTTCATAAAACAAATATGTGAGAATCGTACATGAACGAGTTAATATGTCTACATAGACACACAAGCGAACAAATGCCACTTTAAGGGGGTCATACTAAAACACGCCTGCCGACGCCTGCCGGGAAAAACACGCCTGCCGAGAGAAAACCGCACGCCTGCCGTTTACCTGATGGATTATTTTAATATTTTCTTTGATATTTTATTTAACTTAACTAAATTAAGTATCATAATAACAAAAAGTTGACTTTATATTGATTATTTAGCACAAAATTAGCAAAAATGTTCAATGTTGGTAAAGATAGATAACTCTTACGTAGAATTCATACGCCTGCCGAGGAAATCTAGACGCCTGCCGTTAATTTGATGGATTATTTTACTTTTTTCTTTGATATTTTATTTCTTTTAACTAAATAGATGATAATAGAAATCAAAAGTTGATTTTATATTAATTAATTAACACAAAATAAGTAAAAATCGAGTAAGCTGATCGCTCTTACGAAGAAATCATTCGCCTGCCGAGGAAATCTAGACGCCTGCCGTTTATTTGATGGATTATTTTACTTTTTTCTTTGATATTTTATTTCTTTTAACTAAATAGATGATAATAGAAATCAAAAGTTGATTTTATATTAATTAATTAACACGAAATAAGTAAAAATCGAGTAAGCTGATCGCTCTTACGAAGAAATCATACGCCTGCCAAGAAAATCTATACGCCTGCCGTTTAGTTGATGGATTATTTTTATTATTTCTTTGATATTTTAGTTTACTTAGCTTAATAATTGATAACAGAAATAAAAAGTTGACTTTATATTCGTTAATTAACACAAAATTGGTAAAAATCGGTAAAATAGATAACTCTTACGCAGAATGCATTCGCCCGCCGAGAAGAGTACACGCCTGCCGCTTTACCTGCTGGTGGATGATTTTAAATTTTTTTATTTATATTTAATGTTTTGTAACTTGATAAATGATCAGATTAAATAAAAATTAACCACAATTTTAAATTAACACAACATGAGAAAAAAACATGGGTAAATATACGCGGAATCCATACGCCTGCCGTTTACCTGAAGATGATTTAATATTTTTCTTACGTTAGTATTTTATTTTACTGTACTAAATAGCAAGCATAGATAAAAAGGAAAAAAATTGCGAAGGGCTTAAAAATAAAGGGAAAACTCTTATGTTGAAATCTTACGACTGTCGATTTAATATGCACGCTTGCCATTTTATTTATGTCATTTTTATTTGTATAAAATTAATTAATTTATGAATTACTTAGGATTGCTATATATAGACTTAACATTTTGCCTTATAATTATGTTCAAAACTGTACTTATTGCTGCTATTGATTCATCATATTATTTGAAGTCGGGTGATACGAGTATGATATAATACATGTATGTATGTCATCCCTTTTAAGTTTGACAAAGTTTTGTTTTCTATCAGAATTTAATATTTTGATTGCGCCTGTCACAGAAGTTTTTTATGATAGAAATAGAGGGTAAGATTTATCAACACGTCTATAGATACAAAACGTCCAAGGAATATACATGTGTACGCTTTTACGCTTGTCGAATACCTATATTATTGCATTTAATGATTTTTTTCATTATTTTTTTTTCTTCAGTCAGCTGTGTACATGATCATAGAATAAGAATGAAATAAAACTGTCTGTGAAGTAAAGAGGGATACTATTAATCAATATCATAACTTTTCGCTTAACGCAAAAATTGATAATCTTGTATTTTTCAAACAATATTTCATTAAACTTTACCAAGTAAATTAATAAAGACATAACAATTAGATTTCAATGATATTAAAACGTAACACGAAACGTGTGCATCAAGTATATTTTTTTCCGGGGGAGGGGGATTAGCATTTAGGTTTGTCCGGGGGGGGGGGGGGGGTGGTGTCGAGGCAAATAATTGGTGATTTTACTAGTATGTAAAAAAATATTTTCCAAGGGAGGTGGGGACTCCGTCACCCCCACTTCCGTAAGAAGCATCTTTTGAATTAATTGAGTTGGTGTATATCTTAATTTCCATTACATGTCTTGAATTTTGTATTTACATGTTCACCCAACACAGTATTTACAGTTTGACTCCATACGTATTTCTGAACTTAGTATAACAGTGCATTAATTATATATATTCACATCAGTATACTTCCCTTCTTATTTCAGACACCTCTTTTAGATCGTATCATAGGCGTCGGAACCGGGGGGGCTAGGGGGGGGCTTAGCCCCCCCACTTTTTTTGCAAAGTTATACCTAACCATTAGAAACATAGCATGATAGAGGCAGGCGTGTTTTCCCCGGCAGGCGTCGGCAGGCGTGTTTTAGTATGACCGCTAAAACACGCCTGCCGACGCCTGCCGGGGAAAACACGCCTGCCGAGAGAAAACCGCACGCCTGCCGTTTACCTGATGGATTATTTTCATATTTTCTTTGATATTTTATTTAACGTAACTAAATTAAGTATCATAATAACAAAAAGTTGACTTTATATTGATTATTTAGCACAAAATTGGCAAAAATGTTCAATGTTGGTAAAGATAGATAACTCTTACGTAGAATTCATACGCCTGCCGAGGAAATCTAGACGCCTGCCGTTAATTTGATGGATTATTTTACTTTTTTCTTTGATATTTTATTTCTTTTAACTAAATAGATGATAATAGAAATCAAAAGTTGATTTTATATTAATTAATTAACACAAAATAAGTAAAAATCGGGTAAGCTGATAGCTCTTACGAAGAAATCATACGCCTGCCAAGAAAATGTATACGCCTGCCGTTTAGTTGATGGATTATTTTAATTATTTCTGTGATATTTTAGTTTACTTGGCTTAATAAACGATAACAGAAATAAAAAGTTGACTTTAAATTCGTTAATTAACACAAAATTAGTAAAAATCGGTAAAATAGATAACTCTTACGCAGAATGCATACGCCTGCCGAGAAAATCTATACGCCTGCCGTTTATCTGATATATGAATTTTTTTTCTTGGATATTTTATGTTTCCTAACTAAATACATGATCAAAGAAATAAAAGGTTATTTTGCATTCGCTGTTTAATGAAAATATTATTAAAAATTTTCAAAGTCTGTAAAGAAGACAAAGAGTTCTTACCCTGCTTACGCCTGCCGAGACACTGAGTTGTAATAAGCCTGCTGATTTAATCATTTATCCATGTCTTTTATTTTTATTTCTTGAAAAACTTCAGCTTTTTACATAGTTATAGTTTATAAGTGTTTTCATAACCTTATTTTTTGTTGCAATTAATTAAAGATATATTATAAACTCGAATCGGGGACATACATGTACTGTTAATTACATGTATATACATGTACATGACTTTTGTATGTCTCTGCTCGAATTTTAAGATTAAAGTTTTCGAAGAACCCTTAAAATATGCATGTATTTTACGTATAATCAAAATATTTTATGTTATATATTCATACGATCTAGCCTAAAAGTGGTGTCTGAAATAAGAAGGAAAGTATACTGATGTGAATATATATATAATTAATGCACTGTTATACTTTAAAGTTCAGAAATACGTATGGAGTCAAACTGTAAATACTGTGTTGGGTGAACATGTAAATACAAAATTCAAGACATGTAATGGAAATTAATATTTACACCAACTCAATCAATTCAAAAGATGCAATTCGATAATTTCATTTCTTTAGAGAAGTGGACTGGCATAACCTTTATCCGTGTATGAAGGCTATATAATGTATTTCTTAAACAAACAGGCTAGCGTACTTAAATTGTGTATGCATTCCAGATTTTATAAATATTTATGCTCCTAAATTATTAATTCTAGTAAATGTACATGGGGAAAGGTTAGACTTTTAAGCAAAGTGCATTTACATTTTCGTACACAATTAGTTCTGTACAATGTTTGTAACTGTTTACATCTTGAAAAACTTTTTCATCTCAAGACTTTCACTGCCTAGTTCACCAAAGTATATCTAAATCTCTAGATTCTGATTCTGTTTCGCTGCGTTTTTAAAATCAAATATTACACAGGACATTCATAAGCCTGTAGCAAAATTTTACATTGCATGATATCAGTGTAGCGGATAATTATTCCATTCAAGGGAAAGAGGGGTAGGGGGTATCAGTTTGAATATTTAAAATAAACCCGGCTTTTTCTAACAAGAAAATCTAACAGACTCAATCATACCCCAATATAGACTTTTGAAATCCAATACACGCTTAACCTTCCAGTGATGACTTATTCTGTTCGTAGAAGAAATAAAGCAGACTTATAGAGCATGCAATTACCAAATCAAAGCAGAACTCTGTAGGTTGTTTCAATATTCAACACAATCAATATACCGGTATAATTATTGCAGCTACATGTTCAGTATATGCTTTATTTTGAGGTTATCATTCAGTATTAAGTTCATTCAATTTTTCCAAGCTGATGAAAATGTGACCGGGTTAAAATTTTACGATTTATGGTCTCAGTTTTAAATGGAGAAAAAAAAGAACCCTGGTTTAATGATTAACGTTGTAAAGTGATTCAAATCGTGTCAATATTCTTGGTTATAAGCCTGGACTGTCTCGTAAATGATAATGAATGATATTTTCCCCTACAAAATAAGTTTTGTTTTCTTTATATTTTATAAGCTTCACGAAGATATATAGTAACACAAATGTTTCAATGTTTACGGTTATGAATGGACTATACATGTTTTATGAAGAGGCGTAAGTCTGACCAATTAAAAACTGATGGCTTATTAATCAGAAATATTTTTTTATTAAGTGCTTGTACATGATATATACATATACATGTATAAGGATAAAATGGTATTATTCTTCAATTTCATATCGATACATAAAAAATACAAATATAAGAGTCAGAAACCATGATATGGCGACCTTGCTCTATCAATTGGAATAATTAAAGTGGACTGCAAGGTTTTAATAATACTTTTGGGTTAATAATTAGGTGTAAGTTCAAAGGCAATACATAGTATCTTAAGACATACTTAGGTAGATCGACTCGTTCATAACTATTTTTCTCAGTCACCTAAAACACATGAGAGAGAGAGAGAGAGAGAGAGAGAGAGAGAGAGAGAGAGAGAGGGGGGGGGCTTGTGTACAAGGTGCGTGCTTCACGGTCGTCTTCCAATATACAGGTAGGTAAGGGTATTGTTTCTTAAGAGACAAAAAACCGTTCAATTCACACATAATACACAAGAAACTAACACGTGTATGTATACACGTGTATCAGTAGAGCAACGATCACTAGTTATCTTTGGACATGTAGCCCCAACCCCGATTCGCCCAAAATATTATAGCAAAGAACATAATGAGTAAATTATTTTGTTATTATTACATGATTTGTAATATAATGAGATAAAAATACATTAATCTGTATGTGCATGTTCAGATTGTGGTCCCGTTTTTCTATTTACAAAACTGTGAGTGTAACCGTTTGAGGGATAGTGAAGTGAGTGATATTGTAAGCCGTATGGTATGATTATATACATTGAAGAATCAATAATTACGAATGCATGCATTATTCTTTCTTTCTTTTTTATCAATAAACACAGCAGGTGCAACTACATTTATAAGTATTTCTTTCTCTTGATATTTGAATTGTTTCCATTATTGAAGAGAGAAAGAAAGAGAGGGCAGTGGATGGAAAAGACGGAGAGAGAGAGAGAGAGAGGAAGTGAAAGAAGGAGAGGAGACAAAGAAAGAGAAAGAGAGAAAGAGATGCTAGAAAACAGCTTAATTTCTTGCTTTAACACGCAACACATACAACAACTACATATATACACGTACGTACACGCCACGTTTCTTAATCCCTCTCCTTTCTCATAAAGGTTTCCATATATATATCAGTGGCGTCGGAAGCAAAGGGCTAAACTAATCCTCTGAAATCTTGACAAGGAAGGAACAATCCTTATCCGTAGGGGGGGGGGGGGGGGGGGGGGGGTTATAGTTCCCAAATCTTGAAATTCCTAATCCGGGGGGGGGGGGCTATTATACCTATGACTCCAACATCTCCATATTTCAATATTTCCATCTTTTCATTGGAAATGTGGGGGGGGGGGGGGCTAAACCCTCTATGATGTTATGTGCCCATTGGTTAGGTCTAACTTTGCAAAAAAAAGTGTGTGTGTGTGGGGGGGGGGGGGGCTCAGCTCCCCTAGCCCACCCCCCCCCCCCCCCCCCCCCCCGGTTCCGACGCTTATGTATAGGAAACCACTGGTATCACGATTTCTGTTGGTTTACATTATTTTTATATATTTTTATATATTTTTGAAACACGATATGTTATCCAGTATTTAGAAAAACTTTAAAACAGGATTGGTCTATAGGCCATAAGATCGTGGAACAATATTATAGATCGACCCTTGTGATCAGTAAGCTGTCGTAGATTAGGATATTTCAATATCAATGTTCTTGCTAACAATAACAATGTTAGTATAACTCATTAACGTCCATCAAATATTCATATCAGTCACCATTCATTAATTTTTGGGGGGATGATCTAAGAATTTTTCTTTGGCTTTGTAAATGATTTTCACTCATTTTTTTCATGAGTTGATCTACTCGGGGGGAGGTGGGTAGAGTTACCCCCCCCCCCCTCCGGTAAAACTCGAATTTTTTACTGAAGTGGGGGTGATGGAGTCCCCATCTCCCTTGGAAAATAATTTTTTTTTTAAGTAAAATCACCAAAAATCTTGCCCCGACACCCCAACCCCAGACAAACCTAAATACTACCCCCCCCCCTGAAAAAAATATACTGGATGCACACGTTTCGTGTTACGTTTTAATATCATTGAAATCTAATTATTATGTCTTTATTCGTTTACTTGGTAAAGTTAAATGAAATATGAAATATTGTTTGAAAATACAAGATTATCAATTTTTGCGTTAGGCGAAAAGTTATGATATTGATTATAAGTATCCCTCTTTACAACACACAAAGTTTTATTTCATTCTTATTCTATGATCATGTACACAGTTGACGGAAGAAGAAAATTAATGAAAAAAATCATGTCATGCAATAATATAGGTCAACAGTGGGACGGACAACTTCGGAATGGACATTTTTCCGGCGTTGCGCACCCCTTTCCATACACACTATTGACCAAAGTTTAGTACCAAATGGTGGGGTTTTTTATTCTAAATAAATATATGGAAAAAAAATTGAAACATTTTTAGATAGTTTTTTAGATATTTGAACTTAAAAGTTCCAACCCCATGGGATTTAAGTTTGGAAAAATACCCCACAGAAAACCCCATGCAAACCCCATGGGGTTTTGCAATAAACCCCATGGGGCAGAAAACCCCATAAAAATAATGTGGGGTTTAAAAACCCACTTTTTTCTTAAATAACAGTTTAGGGTTTTTAATCCCATAAAATAGATGTCATGGGATTTATTATCCCACATATGCATGGGGTATTTTATCCCATTTGTTCATAATATAAAATTACTGAAATATTTTACCAATCTATTAAAATACCAGTACTCACAGTGCAGGCAGTATGGGGTGACGTTAACTAAACCAATCCAAGCAAATAAATCAGATTCTCAATGATAAGTTACTCGAGACTGATTTATTCATGTTTGCATTAGTTTAATGACTCTAGATTTTCTCTTGCTTTGAATTATAATCCACAGATGTTGGTAATGTCTTCCAAAAATGCTTTTTTTTTTCAAATGAAAAGTGTCAGCATCAAAGGTATGCTCTGTCATCCTTTAATTTGCCTAAAAATATGTCATGAAAACTATGTAAATTATGTTTAAAAGTTATAACTAATTCAAAATAAGTATTGCCCTGCTTATTATAAAACTCTTTAAAATCTGACAGGTTGTAAATATTTATCAATACTGAACTGTATTGTATGTACCAATGTTATATGATCCACTAATAAAGGCATAAATTTACGGTTTATGCAATCACAAAGATTACATATAATGTTTAAACTTCTGTTAAATATCATAGCATATTAAAACAATTTAAATCTATGGTCTCACTATTTCGAGAAAATTCGGTCCAAGAATAAATGTTGGGTTTTTTTTTTCATTACCTAGCTTTTCACTTGGAAGTTATTAAAGAATATATAGACGTATAAATTTAAAATGAAACTGATTTGCAGTCAATGGAATTACCTTTGAAAATGGACAGAAGAAACACAAACTTAGCAACATGCAACACTAGCCCAAACCAAGCGATGGAGTTGAAAACCGGATGTTGAAATAGTTACAGACAAATCGGGACACAGATATTTCGATTAGAGCAGTCGATCTTTCGTGAATTTTAAGTATAATGCCGTTTAATGAACTCGAAAATCCTATTAGTTATTTAACATCCTGAACACCGTATTTTTATATAGATTATTAATCTAACTATAAACATGATGAATTCGGTGTCAACAGAGGGGGGGGGGGGGGGGGGAGGGGAGGGGCGTTATAACAAGGCCTATCAAAAAAAATTGTGTGTTTCGGGTAACCCGACCTAACCTACAAAAATGGCCCGATCCTACCATTTTTAGACAGTGTTTTAAAAATTTCCCCAGGCCGATTTTGCATGGCGGTACCGCCATGCATTGAAGATCCCCCGCCATGCATCACACAATGCCGCCATGCTTCCCGCTATGCATGTTTATTTCAAAGCAAAATTCTTTTTCCAATTATTACACATCTTAACTGTAATTAGTAGATATAAAGTTGTCGTTTCTCCGCTCAAACTTCAGGAAAAACACTTGCACCCGCAGTGAGCGCAGTTAATTTCGACATCGATCTCGGCAAGGGGGCACACGTGGTTTACGGTTTAAGGACTTAGCTTATGATTAAGATATATTAAAACTGAGTTTATTAATTGGTGATTAATGCATAAATAGAGACGTGATTACTTCTTGTTTTAATATAATGTGCTTTTTTCGACATCTCCGCCATTATCGAATGTTGTGGATTTTCCAAAATCTAAAAATAGCACAATGTTCACTCGATGGAGTTAGCTTGGATTCGATGTGCTTGAACTCTTTATTTGCCGCAAGGATATTGGAAACTTGACAAAATATACATAATTAAGAAAGAAAAAACTACAGTTATTTGCAGAAATGCACGGAAGCGATGTCACATGACTAGAAACATCGTATATTGTATGCCTATGAAAATGATTGACTGTGTACATACACATAAACGGGGAAGGGGACTGGTGTCAAGATATCACAGAAACTTTCACATGGACCCACAATTTAAACAAGAAATATTAACTGCCCAGAATAAGTTGAATCAAGTTTGCTGTAATTGTATGGACTTGTTCTGCCTATTTCTTGTTCAACACCCCCTAAAAAAATCTCTTCTATATAATATGTAGAAGAAGGAGTGGGACAGAAGCTGATGTTGAACTGCCATGTGAATCTATATGTCTTGTGTTTTGTGAAAACTTGTGAGGACCAACCTTTTAAAAAACTGATTTTGAAAAAAAATGTTATTAGTTTTGCCAGAAAAAAAACAGAAAAATTGTATATTAAATATACACAGATTATGAATTGAAATGATACTTGTTGATGTAGATTTCATGAAAATGCATCAGTTATAGTACATATCATGTAGTACGTTTCATCAAATGGTTATACTATTACACACAGTGATTTCGCCGGCTTAGGCGCTTTAATGCCGCACCTCGCACTTACTCTGACAAACTTCCCCCCCCCCCCCCCCATGCTTCAAAAATTTTCTGGGGAAAACACTGTATTACAGTCTATTACAGTGTAATAGATGTCTGATTTTATCCGATTGTGATTTTATCTTATTTCCAATAAAAAATACGTTTTTAAATATGAAACAAACAAACATTCTTAGGATTCATACAAAAAAAAAAAATATGATAAAATAAAAAAAAATCCCTACCTACCTAACCTAATTTTTTCATCAATGTTACCCTAAACACACAATTTTTTTTGTTAGGCCCAATATAAAATGCAGTACTAATAAATAAAGTATGCAAAATGTTTTATATCATTATACTATTAGTAAAACCAATAATTATAAAATTCTTAATTTAACAGGAGATAATAAGGTGGTTATCAAGGTATATATGTACAATAATACTTTTCGACGGATAGTTTCAGCTTGTGTACATGTTTTCTCATTAGGGGGTGGGGGTACTTGATGAAAAGTCGCGTTGTTTTTTCTTTTCCGTAGAATGTTTTAGTGTAAGAGTATAAATTTTGTGATAATGTCCAGGATGATAAAAAATTGATACCATGGCTATAGTACATCCGAAGCACGTGACAAAATCAGTGCGTTTAAATATACTGTAGAAGCCTCTCACAATAATTATTTTGTTTTAATTTAAATTAATTCATAGCATGTTTACCGGTAAGTACCTCTTATCTATTTCTTTCCCACTCTTCCCATTGTATAGGACTTATCTCAAGCGAGCAAAAGCTGGAATTTTATTTCAAATCGAATTTCCCATTGCAATTAATTTGGCAAGTATATATAATGGATAACCTATTCCCACGATTTCATAATAAACTGAACAAGACCAAGCCCTGTGTATACATGTACCTTGTATTCACTGTCCAAATTTCAACACATGTGTATATACACATCATCGGAACGCTGTGTATACTAAATATATCAATGCATGCTTGATTTTATGTTGTCAAATTTGTATCGAGCCGAGAAGTAACTTACTAGATTTATATTATTTTAAATTTTGTGGCATTTTACAGAAAGAAAATTTGGAGAAAAATTATTGCCGGCCGCGAGATCCGAACCCACGACCCTTATGTCCGTAGGCCAATGCGCTACCATATGCACCACGGCGCTCATTAATTTCCACTGATGTAATTAAATATTTGAACGATATAAAAAAGGGCCATTAACTGATTCCGGAAAAATAATAAATAAATGGTGTTTTTTTAACTAAGATATTTTAAAATCTCATTACCTATTTTTATACTCACCAGATATGATTTAGTATTCAATAATCGTTTCTCGTTTAATTACCCTGGGCGTCAGAAGGTATTCATACTGGTGCGGCAAATTTTATCGATAACAGCGGGGGGGGGGGGGGGGGGGGGGGGGGGGGGGAGGGGAGGGGTCGAGATTAAACCTAATTTGACTCGAAATATTGATATATTCTACGACGTGTCCAATGATTTTTACATTTATCAGAACCAACGCAAAATCATTGTACTTGATCTTTGTTTCCATTTGACGACATTTAATTTAATTAGTTTATATTAATGTATGATCATTTACTTGTTAGTCTCTGTTGCACATCCAGAACGTCTAATATTTGCCGAAAAAACTTTGAAATATACTGATTGTTATATTTTTCCTTCGAGTATTTATATTAGAATGCAGAAATAATTCATGACTGATAATTGTATTAAGTTGTTTAAGATGTATAAAGATATTTTTTCTACAGTAACTTTCACTACAATGCACAATGTTTGATATGTTTATTCATTGTTACAGTACAATATTCTCCGATTATTGGTAATGGCTTGCATCTTGTTATAAATCATAAAAGCTAGAGAACGTATTTTCTTTACTTTTATTTAATTAATGCCCTGTTAATTGTGACCACACGCCAGAAACACTTCACCGCTCAATTGAACACAGATCGCTGTTATCATCGCCGCTGCAATAAACTGGTCAACAGTGATACATCTTTGCAGAAAAAATCCGACGAAGGTCATTAAATAGATGATTAACATAACATATCCTTTAGCCATTCAATTATTGCTCTTTAAATCTAAGTCCCAACCCATTGCCTTTAATCCCAACCCTCCGATCCGGTAGCGATATACTTCCTGATCAGAGCCGTTTAAGTGTGTTCAAAATGCACGGTTTTATGAGCAGGTCCAAGTTGCATATATTTTAATATCGATTATAAAATGCGTGTGTGTGTGTGGGGGGGGGGGGGGGGGGGGTGATAGCGTGAAGTCTACCTTTAACTTCATATTCCTTTCTTAACATCTTTTCTTTCCAATTTTTAATATATTCCCCCAAAAGGTATATTTTGTGTGTGGGGGGGGGGGTGTGGGGGGGGGGGGTCGGGGGGGTGGACTCTATGATAACTCAATTATAATAAAAATCTTTGCTGCAGAAATAGACCCCCCCCCCCACCCGGCCCCCAAGTTGACATCCAGATTAATTGCAGCCCCCTGTCCATTACTTTGTTCCTGCTTACACGTGCACAGCTCGATCGACACCTGCTCTCACGTGTCGTGTGTATGTACCTTTGCTCCGTTGAACAATAGGGTGGTATAATTGGTATACGCAGAACGTACCCGTTACAAAGACACGTAAGAATTCTTAGTTAATTGCAAGGTCTGTGAAAGAACAATAGGTGCTAATGAGGTATACACAGTGTGTCTGCTTGGTTCATCTCAGGCCAGCCCACTCTCATCTAAGTTACAAGTTCAAGTTCAAGTTCAGTTTATTCACTCAGACCAAATAATTTGGTACAAGAGGAACATATATATAATACATACAAATACAAATCGTCAGAGGTACAGACAAACAGGTACATTTTCATACAGGGAAAAAATATAAATAAAAAAGAACAGACTATAGAATCACAACTTATGTTAGATTTTAGTATAAAGGATCATAATAGGAAAACAACTAAGAGGAGCAGACAGCATCAAAAATTTTTGAAATAAATACACATAATTTTCTTAGCGATTTACAATTGCAATTCGTCATGAGTTCAGAAAACTTAAAGAAATTTGGTCTTTTCCAATATTTTGTGTTTATGTATTTTTTCCTTATTTCTTCTAGTGCCGAACATTCTAAAATATAATGAAATTCATCTCCAATAAGACCTTTATTACACAAAAGACATAACCTCTCATTCAAAGGAATGTTATACCATCTGCCTGTCTCTACAGGAAAACGATGGTTTGATGTACGAAATTTAATGAATTTTTTTCTTAGTTTTACAGGTAAAATATCAAGATACTTCTCATAGCCAAAATATGGTTTTAAAATTTTATACACTTGACCTCTGGAAGAACAATTTATATCATTTGACCATATTTGCATAAATTGGTCTTTTAATCTTTGGTTTACAGTAGCAGATAACCATTCTATATTGACAAAATTATGGTTCTGCCAGACATATTGTAGCCCGCACATGTTCAAAATTCTTTGAATACAATCAATCCATGGGCTTTTACAATCGCTATTAAAATTTTGTGAAAATAAATATCTGTACACTGTATATACAATTTTGTTCTCGGGGCTTATTAGCATTTTCCCCCAATATGTAATTATTCTTGTATAAACATTAATATACAACGGGTAGCGCCCTGTTTCTCCATACATCATAAAATTCAGTGTTGTGCTTCTTAAATTAAGTACTGTTTTCAAAAATTTCAGATGTACACGTTCAATAATATCTAGATTTTCAAAGCCCCAAATTTCGCAGCCGTACAATAAAACTGGTAAAACAACCTTATCAAACAAATCAAATTGACAATTTACTGGTAAATTAAAATTTCTAATTTTTCTTATAACACCATACATAGCCTTTTGAGCCTGTTCACACAAATGCTTTCTTGCTTTAATAAATGAACCAGTTCTTGACAGAACGATACCCAGGTATTTGAATTCTTTAACATTTTCAATAACTTCTCCTTTATAATAAAAAAGCTTTTTCGATGTTGGACCTTTGGAGAAAACCATTATTTTTGTTTTATTAACATTGACATTAAGTTTCCATTGAGTACAATAACTATAAAATTCGTTGAGGGCTTTTTGAAGGTCTTCTGTCGATTCCGCCATTATGACGGTATCGTCAGCGTAAAATAAAATAAGTAGTTTCAAATGTAATAATAACTCGTTTTCGATTTCATTACTAATGCTTTGTAAACCAACAATATTTTTTTCCAAAAGAAAGTTTTCTAAGTCATTAATGTACAAAGAAAATAAGAAAGGGGAAAGGTTTTCTCCTTGTCTAACACCTACATTACATTCAAAAAAATTAGAAGCAATACCATTTAATTTTACTAGTGACTTTATACCCATGTACATGTTTTTAATATATCTAAAGCATTTCCCGTTAATTCCATTCAAAATAAGTTTACTCCACAGGCCGGTCCTCCATACAGTATCAAACGCCTGTTTAAAATCGATGAAAGCACAAAATAATTTCTTTTTTCTTTTCATGAAAATATCACAGAGAAATTGTAATGTCAAAATATGATCTAAAGTTGAGTAGTTTTTTCTAAATCCGGCTTGGTTTTCATAAATAAGATTTGTCTCAGTGGCGTATGCTTCCAGACGATTGGCCAAAATACTAGTGAAAAGTTTACCTAGACAACTTAAAAGAGATATCGGGCGGTAATTTTCCGGCTGAGTAGGATCCCCCTTATTTTTATAAATTGGTTTGATAATACTGATTAGCCACTCATCTGGAACGAACCCACTACAGAAAATAATATTAAAAAACTTCTTATACACTGGTAGAAAAATAGACAGAGTAGATGAAATGTGTTCATTTACAATAAGATCATACCCAGCGGCTTTACTATTTTTAAGTTTCTTAACTGCCGCAACAATTTCTTCATCAGAAATTTCACCGTTAAGAATATCGTCATACATACATGTACCAATAAAATCAGGGTTCTCAATATTAGATTCACCGTTCTCACAGCCCTCATTCATATCCTTTAAAAATTGAAACATATCGTCAATGCTAACAGCACATTTTTCATCCCGTCTTGAACCATTTAAAATTTTCCAGTAGTCTTTCGGGTTAGTAGAACGCAAGTTGACAAGTTTCTTAGTAATGTTTTTCTTATAATCTTTGATACAACCATCCATTGTTCTCTTGTATTGCTTACTTAGTACCTTCAGATTTTCTTTATTATCTGTTGAATTATTTCTATTATATAGTCGTTTTGCTAAATGATATTTCCTTCTTGCTGTTCTACAAACCCGATTAAACCACGGCTTACTACTTTTTTCGTTACTAAAATTATCTACGTGTTTACTCATGCCGAACGTTTCTCTGGCTGTGTTGACAAATACAGTGCATATATCTTTTGCTATTTTGGAAATGTTATCTTTACAAATATTATCGATACAAGAAGAAAGAACGTTAAGTTCATTTTCAATTTCACACACCGCAGACATCTGAATATTATTGCGAAAATCGTCTGCTTTGTCCGCACACCAGAGTTTCACGCTTGGTTGGTTTTTACCTGGGATGTTATTTTTAGCGTCATTAATACAAATGGAAAATGAGAAAGAAATTGGATTGTGGACATCCGAGAACAAGTCGCAAAAATTTTTAATATTAAAGGATTCTACAATTGCAAAGAAATTGGCACTGGCTAAAACATAATCCACAGTGCTACTATCTTTACAGGTGGTACCACCAATATTCTTATCGTTACCAACTCTGCTATTCATAATATAAATATCATTATTCTTACAGAATTCAACCAGTTTGTAACCAAAGTTATTTATAGTATAGTACAAAGACACCCAGAGCTACATAGTAATTAAATTATTAATTCAAACAATATTAGCATGATTAGAGGACAAATGTTAAATTATTAAAACACACATGCTGCATTTTCCTTAATTTGGGAAGGGTTTATGGATTTTTTTTAACTCTCATATTCTTATTTAGCCGTAACGTACAAACACCAAATTTTGCAGATTAATTTCACCTAGGTCCACTTTTCAATGATAGAAAATCTTACATTATTAGACTATTTATTCTTTTTTTTTTATCTAAAGTTGAACAATCCAATACATTTGTATAAAATAAACTGATCACAACAGCTTTTAAGTACGTTTACTTCAAATCCAAATTGTTCCTTGAGAGAGAGAGAGAGAGAGAGAGACAGAGAGAGACAGAGACAGAGAGACAGAGAGAGAGAGAGAGAGAGAGTGGGAGAGGGAAAAAAAAGAGAGAGAGTAGTTGTTGAACATGAGTTAGTAATTGATTGACAGCTTTATATAATCTATATACAGTCAAATTTGAGTAAGTCTATAAAGAAGAAAAAGCCAAGTTTCCCATCTCTTATAAAAATCATCTAATCTGCAATTTTTTGTAGCAATATATTTTAGAGTCGATGAATGTCTTTTAATATCTATTTCAATATCTATTATTAATTCATGAATTGATAGTATTTCCTTAAGACATCTTTTCCAATAGATATGGAATTTCATAATCAAGAAGATAGAATAAATGTTTGTAGAAATAGGCTCAGGGTGTAGCCCGAATATAAAAGTTATATTAATCTTATATGCCAAAATATCTGCACACAGTAGGAATAAATAGGGGAAGATTGGGTCGCCTTGGCACAGACATCCTCTGCTATGTTTGAAAAATTTTGAAAGGTTTCCAGCTTGTGTGACTGATGATTCTATATTACATTGACAAGTAGATATCTAAGATTGAATGGATGCTCCAAAGTTGAAGAAATCTTAAATTTGTGAATTAATTTCCATGAAACAGTATGAAATGCTTTTTAAAAAAAAATCAATTATGAATAATACACTAGAAATGTCCCCCCCCCCCCCCATATGTTGCATAAGATCATATATCAGCTAAGTATTTTCACCAATATATCTTCCTGGAATGAAACCTGTTTGATCGAAACTGCTAATTATATCAAGCATATTATTAATTCTCTGAGCATTACACTCATAACTTATTTTATAAGCAATGTTTAGAAGTGTTATTGGTCTCCAATTGTTTAAATACCATCTTTTGGGATACAGGTAATTATTCCTCGTTTCTGTTAGACTAAGAGTTCCCGAACTTTGCATGTATACCCATATAAAAAATATGGCAAATAATAAGAGTCCAGGCAGTGATGGATTTACAACAGAATTCTATAAAGTTTTTCAGAACAAGATAGGACATTTTGTGGTTTGATCATTAAATTTTTAATTTAAAAACAAAATGTCCTATCTTGTTCCAATTTTCTTTTATAGAATTCTGTTGTAAATCCATCACTGCCTGGACTCTTATTATTTGCCATATTTTTTACAACTGTTGTAGCTTCTTTAAAGGAAATTTCACCTTCTAAGGAGTCTCTTTGTTTATTATTATTAAGTGTTTTATTTCAATGTATGTTAAAATTTTATTTTGATTATAGATAATGTTTCCATTTTAATTTTATAAATTCTTATAAAACCTTTTTAATTTCATTCATTCAGAATTTCCCTTTGGTTTGTAATTTCTTACAAATTATCAAGTTCTCATGTGTCGTGTATATATAGTGCTTGCTCTGTTGATTGTAGCATTAGGAGAACAATAGGGTGGTTTATAGGTATACACAGAATGTGCCCATTACAAAGACTTGTAAGATTTCTTAGTTAATTGCAAGGTCTGTGAAAGAACAATAGGTGCTAATGAGGTATACACAGTGTGTCTCCTTGGTTCATCTCAGGCCAGCTCAGCACTCTCATCTTCTAAGTTACAAAAACACACAGGGCTATACATTCTAGTAATTAATTAAATTATTCATTCAAACACATTATTAGAAGACAAATGTAAAATTGTTAAAACATACCTGCTGCATTTTCCTTAATTTGGGAAGAGTTTATGGGGTTTTTTTTAAACTTTCATACTCTTATTTAGAATGTTTAGACATAATATATATGTACAAACACCAAATTTTGCAGATTAATTTCACCTAGGTTCACTTTTCAATGATATAGAAACTCTTACAGTATTAGAATATTAGCTATTTAATCTCTAATTGAATGTACAATGTATCTATACATGACATGTACATATTCTGGGTACATACATGTATTTACATGGATGTCAAGTTTCATTTCTATCAATATCATCCTGGTCTCAATCAATTTAATTCAATTTTATACATCCTGAAAAAATTATCATGATATGCAAAAAAATTACATTGTTTCTTCAATGAAGTGTTTCTAAAAATACGCAAACCCATCGGCATTTCTTGAAACTCCTAAAACAATGTCCAGTCCAGTCTTTGATAAATGCTGTCATACAATGCATTATTTTGTAGTAATGAGGTTAATTCTTAAAAGTATTGATATTTTCATAATCTCATTATTAATCAAGCTCTGTAACTTGATACATTATCCTATTGGGAATGCATAACATTAAACTAAACAAGTCAAAATTTAAAAAGTCTATAAACTCGGTCAGCTATAACTAACTACATGTAATTTGCATGTATCTCTGGTATTCATTGAGTGCTCAGGTGATAAGTCTTATTTGGGTCACACAAAATTGTAGATCATAATTAACACATAATTTTTGCAATAAAACAAATACTGCTATATGCTACTATGCCAGATAATCTAATGGCGAATTTGGATTGTACATGTAGATGTACATGTAATATCAAAATACAATTTTATACTTAACTGAATAGCGCGTACTTGTCACTCAGATTTATAAAATTGATATTATGGAATCATACCAGCAGGATTTTTTTGGATAATGAAATTCAAATTATGACTGCATTGTTTTATCCATTAAGTAAACATACATGTAAATGTCAAGGAGGAGAAAAATACATTCAATGACTTAGTGGCTAATTTTCTTATCAATCTTTTTGTATTAGTGAAGATCAATTTATTAAGGTTCTAATATTTTTTTAAATATGAAGATTGAGATAACACTTATTTGCTCTAATTAATATTTATATTGACAATCAGGGAAAATGAGCTGCCAATGCACTAGCGGTATTAGAAGTTCTTGATCAGTTATCAGTTGTATTCGATACCTTATTACACCTCATAATATTTATCCAAGAATAAGGGTTGTCTGCCGCAATCTACATGTAACTATATATGTAGAACTAGTTAAACTTTTTAAATACATGTATAATTTTATCACATACATGCATATTGAGATACAATCTATGTTAATTTTCTAAATACAACTGAGACAGTTTTTTTGTTGATTAAAGAAATATGTCAATTAGATATAATTTAAACATATTTTATTGAGTAATCAAATGGATTGGGCAACAGGCAAAGCCTATATAAACCCTCTCCAAAATACAAAGTCAAGAAGTGGTGTTATAAAATAATCATAGAATATAGTATGTAGTATAATTTACCAGTTTACAGAGTGATATATTATTGATATATTTGTATACAAGACAAAGGATAATTGGATAATAAATAATAAGCTTGACTTTTGTCATATGATGATAAATTAATTAACTTGTTGTTTAACATATACACAACTGTACACGAACACATTCATTCCTACATTTATAAACCCATCACCTCATTCATTCATACCGACAGACAGACATAGAATATTGGAGTCATGATCCAGCCCATTTGAAAAATCAAAAACGCTTAGAAGCTATAATATAACTATGAACATAAGAAACAATTTTACAATTTAAGTTGTATGAAAATTCAGAACTACCATAAAGAATATAGTTAATATGAAAAGGGACACTAATATCATTAAATTGATTAAAAAGTTTAACTCTTTGTTGAGTGTATCTTGGACACTCAAGAAAAAAATGTATATTACCTTCAGATTCAGACCCACAGTTTGTACATTGACTATCAGCAATTAAAAAATCCTTAAATAAATGAGCATTTAAATTGCTAGCTTTATTCCGTAATTGACATAAAATAATATTTTCTTTCCTATTGCCAAAGCTGTAGTGTTTGCATGTTTTGGGTATATTTTGGTTTTTGAGTTTTGACTTAAAAATAGACAAAGATGATGAATGTTTTATTTCTGCATCAAGATTATTCCATAATTTGATTGTAGACGGAATAAAGCTATTGTAATAAGAAGTAGTCCGACATAGTGGCAGAGAGTAAAAATTGCCATTAGACCTAAGATTATATGCATGTTCAGTTGGAAAGTATGGTTGAATTAAGTCTAACAAGTACTGCGGTGCTAAACCATGAATTATTTTGTAGAAAAGAATAAGCTTATGGTTATCCCTTCGAGATTGAAGGGTTTCCCAACCAAGTTCGCTATATAAAATACTTCTAGATGAGTTAACTCTCAACCCTGTTATTATTCTGGCTGCTTCTATTTGCACTTTTTCAAGCAATTCAGAGTTTTCTTTGGTACAGTTTCCCCACACAACATCACCATATTCCAGTATAGGTCTGATAAAAGCCATGTATATTTTAACCAGTGTTTCTCTATCAATTGTATGCTTGAGCAATCTTAATATATTCAACCTTTTGCATGCTTTTTCATAAATACCATTAATATGATTGGACCAACCACCATCGGACTGTAGATGCAAGCCTAAGTGTACATGACTTTTTTTTATTGTTTATGATTTCACCATTATATCCAAACAGAATTGCAGGATAGTTTATATTTTTTCTCGTAAAGTCAACATTTACAGTTTTATTTGCATTAAAATCTACAGCCCATGTGTTGGACCAAATTTTTATTATGTCAAGGTCATTAGTAATTGATAAAGTTTGTTGTATGACATCATCATCAATAATAGCAAATAGAGAAGTATCATCTGCAAATAATCTAATATTGTTTGAAGTGCCATTAGTAATGTCATTAATGTAAAGTAGGAATAGGAAAGGACCAAGTACCGAACCCTGAGGAACCCCAGCATCTAACATCTGAAATGTAGATGTAAATCCTTCTAATGTTACTCTTTGTTGTCTAAGAGTCAAATAATCTTCTATCCAGCCTAATATGTTACCCCCAAAACCTAGCCCCTTAAGTTTATGGATAAGACCAAGATGCCAAACTCTATCGAATGCTTTAGAAATGTCACAGAAGATAAAACGAATATCTTTTCCTCTCTATCTAAACTTGATATAATTTTATCATAAATTTCTACTAGTTGGTTTACAGTTGAATCTCCAGGCTGGAACCCTGACTGAAATTTTGTAAGTAGCTCATTGTCTTTAATGTAATTAAACATATATTTGAACAATACTTTTTCCATAATCTTACACAATGAGCTTGTTAAGGAAATAGGTCTATAATTATTAAGACTATCAGCACTACCCTTGTTCTTAAACACAGGTGTAACATTAGCTTGTTTCCAAATATATGGTAGACATTTTTTAGTAAGAGATAGATTGAATAGTTTGGTTAGAGGTTTATATATAGAAGAAGAAGTTGCTTTGAGAATTCTTGGAGAAATACCATCTGGTCCTGGAGGTTTAGTTACATTAAGTATTTTTAATTGGTCAATAACATCTTGCTCAGTTATTATTATATCATTAAATTCAAAATCAGGGGGTCCAGGTCCATGCTCAGGAAACTCTGGGACATTATTAAGACTTGAAATGCTTGAGAAAAAAGAGTTAAATTCATTGGCCTTGTCAATGGGATGAACAAGTATTCTACCATCCTGACATACAATTGAAGGAGGAGAAGGATTTTGTTTCTTTAGCCGAGTCACAGATTTAGCAATGCGCCACCATTTACCAGGCGGAATAGATTTGTCAACAAGTTGGTTAGCAAGTTTAATTTTATAATTTCTTTGGGCATTGCGGAGTAAGCTTATTATTTCATTACGAATGGATCTAAACTGTTGCCAATGTTGTGGGTTATTGGTGCGTACAGCTTTTTTATGTATTCTTTTTCTTTGTCGCATTCGTTTGCGGATGGCAGTTATTTATATAAGGCTTATCAGAAGGTCGAATAGTAACAGTTTTGGTTGGTACATGCTTTTCAATAAGTTTTGAGTATTTTTCAGTAAAATTATTATATATATCATTAATGTTTTCTGTATTGAATACTTCTTCATCCCAATTGACAAGCGTCAAATCAGCATTTAAGCCCTGGTAGTTAGCAAGGTTATAATTTTTTATCACACGTTTATAAGCTTTTTGTTTTGGGGTCTTAAATGATAAATGAATAGTAACAGGGGAATGTGAACTACATATGGGTTCATCTACAATAACATTTTCAATACAATGCACATCATTAGTAAGGGCAAGATCTATACAAGAATATGAACCACTGTTTACTATAAAGTTAGTTGGTTTGTCAACAACATTGTAAATATTTAAACACTGTAAGAGTGTTTTAAAAGTATTATTACCTGATGCAAGCATATTAACATTAAAATCACCAACCAAAAATAGCTTATATTCAGTATCTAGTGCTTGCTCCATGGTTGCTGAAAATTTTTTCCAATAATCAGCACAAGATTGAGGAGGTCTATATATGACTCCTACTAAAAATTTATCACTGGAGGTATGAATTTCACACCAAAAAATTTCAATATCAGAACAGCATAGATCATTTCTAATAACATACTTGAAATGTTTAGAGATATATAAAGCCACCCCACCACCAAATCTATTTCTGTCCTTTCTAAGTGGGGGGTGGTAACCATTCAAAAGCAAAGATTCATCACAAATACTATCATCTAAGTGTGTTTCTGTTATTGCAATTATGTCATTACCAGATAGCTCATTGCTAATTGTATCAATCTTTGGTAGTAAACTACAGACATTGTTATGTACAATACTAACATTTTTTCTATGCACATGTTGTTGAGGTCCTGGATTGATTTCAACACAACCACAAAGTAGTAATATATTTTTGACCAGTAAAAGAAAATGATGATTACTAAAGTAATATTTAGGTAAAAGACAGAAGTAACACGTACAAAAAACACAGGTACCTTTTCTCGAGAGTTGCACACTTCGAATATACAAAACATCGCTGTTGTGCTTGAGAAAAACAAAATTAGATCGGGCTGGATCAGAAACAAGCAAAAAAGAAAAACACAGGGCAAAAAGCCAATCAAAATGTAAACAAAATTTGTAGAATGGCTTAATACAAATAAACAACAAAAAAAGAAAAAGCAAATATAAACACGTCATGCTATACTTTCAAAAGTACTATGAAACTGAAAGTAGCGTAAGACTGGTCGGGAAGACGTAAGCGACTATAACTGATAAAACTAACTAATGAGCACTTGTAGCTCTTAGAAAAACTATAAGTATATATAGATAAACAAGATAATCCATTTGTGCTATAACATTATTTCAAGTACGTTTAAATAAGTAGAATTAATTCATATAAAAGTAAGTAAGTATGTAGCAACAGCTTGCTATTTATATCTTTGGAAAACACCTTGAGGAAAAAATAAGACTTCAAACATTGGGAAGACTCAGACTTGTACTAACATAGTTTAGCGTTTAACAGAGGAGATTCAAATCACATGATATAAACAACAAAAACACAGACACGTGGATATTGTTTACAATGTGTTTATGGGAAAAGAGTACCAATTTATTTCCCATAGGGCTCAATGTTAACCTAAACCCACCTGGCTAGTTTGCTATTATACTTACAGACATATCCTTGGTCACATTTGAAAGTTCATTCCAAGCACTAACACAAAATCAATAGAAATACATAGGGTCCCATGGCGTTTATAGGTCAAAATTGAGCTTGTTTACAACTTACAGCGATCCGCAGCAAATAAATCCAAGTCCCAAAATTGACACCCATCCCCTATTTCAACCCCTCTTATTTCTTCACTTTTTGCAGTACTTCTTCAATCCATCATTCATTTTAAACAGTGATAAATTTACTTTGAAATAATCATTATTTCAGCAATTAATTCAGCCAATCACCTTAGCCATACCTTTTTCTGCGCGGCTCAATCTTGTATTAACACTTCTCTGATGTCAACATCCGGTGCATTGGTACTCTCATTCCTATACTCATAATTTTACTCACCTCAGAATTAGGCAAATTTGTGTTTTTTATGAACGTTATACATACCTCTAATTGTGTGTGAAACTTGAGTCCTGGATCTTGATTTATATTTATGCTGTGCTCGTCTGAGTATCAGGCTCTCTCCCTCGGCAGATGCTGTAATGAGAGTGGGCTCACAGTGAGACTCAAGATGAATTGACTGCTTTTTAATGACTTTTACAAATAAAATACATGGAAAAACAGATTGAATGTGTTTGTTTAAATGTATTAAAGAGTATCATGAACAAATTTGATAATTTTTTTAAATAAGGGTGGATTCTACCCAGAATTTGAGAAAACCTGTTAAAATAGATGAAAACCTGGTGAATTATGCAAATTAAACAGGCTAAATATTGACTTATATGTAAAAAATATTCACATCATAAAAATTTAATCATTATTGACTCTGATTAGCCAAATAATCCTAATCTGGCCTTTCCTGTTGATTTAGCAGGTGCGAACAATATCACCACCCCCCAGTTTAATGCAGCTTAGAGAACTAGCAGGTGCCCCCTGTCATTTTGTATTACAGTAATTTTGAAAAAGGAGAGGTACATATTTTTGACATTATATTACAGCTCAGTCATTGTAGTAATAAACAGAACTGATAAATTGTAAAATTTTTGGAATTTACACCAAGAAAAAGAGAATTTTTTGACAATGTTAAAAAATCTAGAAGGGTAATTGTTCTGGTTTGATACCACAGATATGCCTCACAGTAAAGAGACAGAGACTAGTATACTAATAATTTTACCTGCATCATGAAGAAAAATATCTGTCATGATGGATCAGATGGGTACGGACTCTCTGTCAGCGGTATAAAGGGACAAAATGACTCCGCCACCCTGGTGCCACCATCTCCGAAGACCGAGGAGGCAAAAAAATGAAAATCCTCCTAAGTGCACGAATGAGAGAAAATCAGTGTTACCAGTTATTCATTGTACAAACCAATGTTTATACATCAATTTTTATCATACATGCCTTACAATATACATATATATCATTATTACACACATAAATACAAAATTAAATGATTATTCGGGGGTGGGGTACATAAAAAGCACAATTACATGAAATTACATGTAATTACATGTATTACCACATGTGATTTATGCAGTCAAAATAACATTCAAGTAATAAATTTAAAAATAAGATGCAGCTAGTCTAAAAAAAAGAAATTGCATCATGTTGAAATTCTGCAACACTGACCAGTAAGCCAAAGGGAAGTAACTCTAAAAACTGCTGTCTTGTTCTCTACACTGTTGACATTTTCAAGCATTTGAACCATTAAAACTTCACAAAAAGTCCCCACCAAACTCATAAAATATTATCATGCAAATAAAGTATATTCCATATTCAGTTGACATGAGTCCCAGGTGTCACCCCAAGACTAGAAAGTGGTCCCCATTCTGTTTCATGTGTAATGATCATGTAAATTAAACATTCCCTTTCCCAAGCCTCTTGGGGGGGGGGGGGGGGGGGGAGATATATTCCCAAACTCTAAACTGTATTCCTTCTAGCCCAAAAAACTCCAAATCATTTAACTGGCGATAAAAAAAATGAAACATGGCAACCTACCAGATGCTGACACTGTTGACAGTGGATGTAGTCTCAGGGTGTATGACGCAAACCTTCTTTTACATCAACCTCAGTGCACGAGACCACTTCAGGCTTGAACGAAGACTGCGGAACTCCTCTGCAAGGATGGCTGAAAAGTATGGGAGGCAGTTTTTGATCCGAATCACTCTTTCGATCAAGCTGCGCAATCCATGTACAATAAATGGTCTGCTGAAAAATAACTCAGATGAACTAAATTGGCATTGGCTAGCATCATTTAATCTATTTAAAAAGACTATAGACACTTCTGAGAAGTCAATGGTAATATGGAGCGCACAAAAATAATAGAATATCAGAAAAAAGTCTGAGTTAAACCTAAGTTTGGTCCAGATTCTATATTGAACAGATGGTCAGTCAAGATTTATCTCAAAAATCTTGTACAATTAAAATAAATATACAAGGCTTAGCAAAGAACTGCAATAATGGAGTGCAACACAGGTGATCAACAATTATTTTATCCAATTTACCATAAAACCCCACATTTTTTTGCTTTTATTCTTGCCTGGTCACCCTTCCATTACCCTTTACACTCATTCAGTCCCCCCCCCCCCCCTCCCCTTATTTTGAAGATGACAGCCATTCCCACCCTCAAATTTACATTTACAATTTTACTTCTACTGTTTTAAAATGTTATATTTGCTCTTTTCAATATGAAATAATTAACCTTTTTCAATTTTTAAGCTACAAAACATTTAAAAAATAGGGTCTCTATAGGGAAAAGAGTACCAATTCATTTCCCATAGGGCTCAATGTTAACCTAAACCCACCTGGCTAGTTTGCTATTATACTTACAGACATATCCTTGGTCACATTTGAAAGTTCATTCCAAGCACTAACACAAAATCAATAGAAATACATAGGGTCCCATGGCGTTTATAGGTCAAAATTGAGCTTGTTTACAACTTACAGCGATCCGCAGCAAATAAATCCAAGTCCCAAAATTGACACCCATCCCCTATTTCAACCCCTCTTATTTCTTCACTTTTTGCAGTACTTCTTCAATCCATCATTCATTTTAAACAGTGATAAATTTACTTTGAAATAATCATTATTTCAGCAATTAATTCAGCCAATCACCTTAGCCATACCTTTTTCTGCGCGGCTCAATCTTGTATTAACACTTCTCTGATTCCTATATGGAACACTTAGAATCGAGAAAACGGGGTCGATGTTTTGGCGGATGCTGCATTATCCAGGAAATTGTGGAGCACATCGGAGGCTCCAGGGATGAAACGATCGATGTCGCTCTCACGAGTTATCGACACGATGGTTTTGTCTAGAAGTTTGGCTTTTATGCAGCCATCAGCAGTCCACGCGTTTTCAATGGTTTTGTTCTTAGCCAACCTTCGCACAGCAGCAAATAGCTTGGATCTGTGTCTAGTAAGGGCCTCATTGATGTAAATTCTGCTGTTATTTGAAGGGTTGCGATTGTAGCTTTTGAGATTTCGTTTGTTAGTGAACACTAGGTGTCTATCACGATAGCTCTGGAATTTAACAATGATGTCCCGATGGTTTTTCCCCCTCTGTGGCCCAACACGGTGTGACCTCTCAATAATGTCATTTATGACATTGAGTACTGCTTGGTCAGTGTTTTCGCCTTCGTGTTCCTTTATTCCTGTAATTTTTAGGCAATTTCTCCTTGAATATTGTTCCATATCATCCAGTCTATTTTTAAGATCTTGGATTTCATTATCCATTTGGGTTAGTTTTGATTGGAAACATTCAAGTAAGCATGCTTTGATTGATTTATTATCAAATATAATGTCCACCGCTTTCTTCATTTGTTCCATGTTTCCCGATCTTTCAATGGTATTTAATATGGAACTCAAATTGGTAAGTGATAAATCACTTTCATTGGAACTAGAGTCGGGGCAATGGCGTTTTGCACCATTACTATCAGTAACAGATTTTATCTTTCCTTTCCCCCATTCATTGTTTCTATTGTTGCTTTTATGGCTATTGTTGTTGTGGCCGTCTTTATCCATTTCAATAAAAAGTAAAGAGCTTCAAGGGCAAGTATATTGTGATAAATAAAGATAGGGTAGAGTCACAATGCAATGGCGGTGAACACTTCTCAATGGTAGAATAATGAAGTAATGAATATGTAGAACTAGTTAAACTTTTTAAATACATGTATAATTTTATCACATACATGCATATTGAGATACAATCTATGTTAATTTTCTAAATACAACTGAGACAGTTTTTTTGTTGATTAAAGAAATATGTCAATTAGATATATACATGTAGTGGATATAGTGTATTTCTTACATGTGGGTCGGGGCGGGGTTGTTAAAAATTGTTAAAATTGTTCTGCATGCAAAGGTAAACATAATCCTGACTCTTGAGATTTTCAAATGATTATACACTAACTATAGAGGAGCTAGCCCAATCTCAATTTGTTTTCTAAAAATTTTACCTTTCTTACTGGCCAGCATGCACAAGCCCCTAGTAACTGCTGGAAGCAACTGTACTTGGGATATTGTCTACCCATGCAAAAAATTATCAATTATTGGGGGGACCCATACATCCTCTTTTTCAAGCACAAATCAAAAAGTGAAAATTTTGGCAACATTGTAACAGTAGCATTTTCTTAATCTATTCGATAAAATAAACAACCAATATTAAAGTGTCATTATATGAACAATGGACATGTGCTCCACTCCCCAACAAATGATTGCAATAATCATTCTGACTATACTCCTAAAATAACCATTCAAATGTCTGGTTTCCCCCCTCCTTTTTCATAAATTAGACAGGTCTTTCAGACAAAACTATAAATATATCCACTGCCATCTTTGACATTAAGTCTAAGAGTTTATTTCTCACAAAAACACTTTATAATCAGAACGCTAAGGTTGTGCAATTTTAAGTAGAAATTTTCAAATTTAATCTTATTTTATTGAAAAATAAAAAAGTTAATTCTGTTTTAGTAACATCCCCATTCCCGGCTGAACCAATCACCTTGTACCGGGTAATAACAGTCTCTGTAAATTGCTTTTAAGATTAATTATGACCACTTTTAATTCAAAAGCCATTTTTATTACAATCAGTTACATTAAGAACTCTGTACATTTAAACGATGTAAACACATTGACTATTCCCCTTTGAATAAAATGTTTTATGTTATATTTTACCCCTTGTCTAAAGTCAACACAACAGTCATAGCTGCAAGATGAATTAAAAGTTTACCAGTACTTTGGATCATAATGAACTTAATATAAGTCATTAGGGACCTACATATCGCATACCAATTTCAATAGGAGCCATCTCTCTAACTAATGCTAGTCACTAAAAACTATTTTATGACTTTTTGCAACACAACATAAGCCTGAAAGTAGAGCAATTCTCCATTTCACCAAATAATTGACAGGTACGGTAACCGTACAAATAATCTGAAACAGTCCCTTGCTACCTTTCACTAACTTTCTATAAAAAAAAGTTTTGTATAATACATTATGTAATAAGAAAGAATATGCAGTTCTAAAAAAAGTAAACCCCATAATCCCACTTCCATTGAGGTTTAAGAAAAAATATAACCATTTAAGTGATCCCACTATCTCCACTTCACTTAATCATCTTTCTATAAGTATAAACATGCACAGATTCATGGGGTTTAGATTTCCTTCAGTAAAACATTTTTACTAAATAATCATTAAGAAGTCAATTGCTCTTCAGTCTCCTCTAATAAGAAACCTTAATTATTCAATACTACAAGTATCTTCATGATATTATCATGATTAAATCATAACATCACATAGAAATACCCTACATGTATACCCTCCCCCTATCTTTTGATTTTCATGAAGTGCAGCTAGATGTTAAAATCCTTTCACATATAGGATCATAAAACCTATGGCAATTTCCTCGTGTCAATCCTCACACACACATTTGAAAACAATTGTCATAGAAACTAAAAATTGACCTTTAGATTTGTAGTATTTTACATGTATATATTTATATATAGCCACAGACAAAGAGACATTCCATCCGGCATATGATATTTCGGTGTGTTCCCGTTTTGCACACATTTGATAATTGGGTATAGAACAATAGGTGTGAATTATGTTGTGATAGCAATTATAGTCTGCTTTCGGTCAAAGATTTTACCTGTGTTTTATTAGCGCCTTAACGATAAAACAAGAAGAATATAGACATTTTGTTGTGTTTAAGGTCTAATAACTATCACCATTTTTTTCGTTTGATTAAATAAAAATAATGATATATTTAAAAAAGTCTTCAATTTCCGCACACTGATTAAAAAAAATAATGATTTGACTTTCAAATTTTTGATTCAATGGATAGTTATATGATGAAGGGGAAAACTATATGGACAGTTATATGGGGTACTCCGTGTCTCTTTTTACAATCGAGTTGCAAATTATGTAAAACGCATGTTTATAATTAATTGTTTGGTATCAACAGAAAGAATATTATGAAAGAAAACAGATCTTTATCACAAAATATTTCAATCTTTGAAGTAGCGACCTTGACGTTAGTTCTTATGACATCAACGCTTTAGTATATGGCGGTTCACTTTCTAGTTTTTCAAATCAGAGGTTAAATACATAAAAAAAATCTGACAAATATATTTAATTTAATATTGATGCGACTCAAACTGAAAAAGGTTGAAAATGCATGAATTAGGTCTACGTTTGATAGGTTTTGTGAAAAAATCTTTACAGTTTTTGAAGCATATAAAAGTGCCGATTTATCATCATACAGTTTGTCTATTTCTTCGATTATTCAAGCCACAACATAAATGAAAAATAATAAGCAGCGTTTGCACTTGACACATTTCCTCCATTTATGTCAGCAAAAGCAATAATTAAATACATGTATTAACATATGATATCTTCTCTTCAAACTTTTAGCGTGTACATGTTCTTTTTATAGGCAGCAAAGGCGCTACATATTCAACATTTTTGCAATAATCTTTCTTATTTAAAAAAAATAATGAAATTGTTCACGACCAAATTGATGTTTGAAATCAAGTTTGGTCGAGTATGGTATCAAGTAACTTGTGGTATTGAACAGTCGGATCTTGACCTCTTAATTTATGAATATGGATGGTGATTATTATGTAAAAGTGCAAGTTATATTGTAAGATAAAATAAATGTAAATATAAATTGCGAGTAGATATGTTTTACTTATCTTATTTTCAATTACCCTCGCAGGAATTGTGATACAGACTATAGCAATTAAGCAATTATCTCACCTGGTCAAATTCCCGTTTCGCACACATTTTTTCGATACCTAATTTTCAAATGTGTGCAAAACGGGAACAAACCGATATTTCTTGATTCCATGAAAAAGTGAGCTTAATTAAACACTCATTTTTAGTGAATATCTTATATATACTTATAGCTATCTGGGGTTTCTACTCTCTTGTCAACCATGCTAAAGCAATAAGACCTACATGTATAGCTACCAGTGTGATGCATGCTTTTAAGTAAAATAAGATTAATATACAGCTGGATAGCTGCATGGTGATAATAGAATTTCATGGGAAAATGTTCAAATTTTACCTATAAGTTTTTCTACATGTATATTAATTAAATATTCCAAATATATATATTTTTTGTTCATTTTGAAAATAATTTTCAAAGTAGATGTTATTTTTAAAGTCAAAGATACATTTACATATTCTACATGTTAACTGAAGGATGAGGTGATTTTCAACATGTACAAGATGTATCTAACATTATTCAAATATAACTTTTGGACAGAAGAAGCAACAGAGCAAACATGGGTTTTTTCACATTTTGTTTTCTATGATAACTTTGTTTGTCTACATGTCAACTTAATTTCAAAAATATTTTTTTACTGTAATAGAAACAAACACTTGTGCTAGGGTCATAGACCCCTTCACGGTAACTGTGATGACTGCTCTTTTGCAGGGCAAAATGACTTTATTTGGCGAAACATGACGTACCATTAAACCAGGCCCCCTGAATCTCTAGGCAGGTGCTCTACCAACTGAGCTATCTGGCGCTGGTATTTGAACAGGTCTGACCATCACATTCCTCCCCCCTTAAATGATCTTCGCCCTTGAAGATCAACCCAGACTCTTCCCCTGGCAGGAGTTAACCTGTCAGTTCCAGGGGTTGGTCACGGCACCAAATGTAACAGGATGGGAGAAATAATGATGGCTGCGATTCGAACAGGGGCCCCCTGATTCTCTAGTCAGATGCTCTACCAACTGAGCTATTTCGCCCCGGTATTCGAACTGGTCTGCATGACCATCACAAGTACTTAAACTTCACCATAATTGATCATATTTCCCTGCAAGAGAGCAGTACCACTCTTACAGTAAAGGGGTCTATGAGGTTTATTGAAACTCTATTCCAAGTTAATGCATTTCATAAATTGTAATTACTTAAAATAACAGTTTAATGATCATTCCTGCTGTTAATCAACTGCACTTATTATAACTTAATGAAAGTTTACTGATCTATTTTCATTTAGTATAATTTTCATAAAAATATGGATTCATGGCAGTTATGATTTGTATTCATATCAAACTGAAACATTTTTTTTTTTAAATTGCTGCCATATAACATGTATAATTCATATTAGTTTACTTATTAAATTTATCCTCATTATTGACATATAAAAACCAAGACAATAAAATCAGTATATCATATAATAAATCAAAAAATGGAAAGGGATAGACCTTATTTACTTATGTAATATATATTAACATTTGCTATATTAATTCCAGGTTATATGACATGTTGCAATCATAAAGTTTTGTTTTTTTAATGATGCAAAAAAATCAGTCTAATGAGTCGATCTAAATATGTTCAACATTCAGGGATGTATTCATCATTAGGGATCAAACCCATGCAGACCAGTAGAAGTAATGGGGGGGGGGGGGGGGGGGGGGGCAGGGGTGAATTCCCAGGGAGGGAGGATGAAAAACAATTTTAAGAGGTATTTAGCACATTTAAAGGGAAAGGTGTGTGGGGTGTCTTTAGGTATCTTAATTGGGGTTTTCTCTTTCTTTTAACTTGGAAATGCATGCACTTACACTGGGAAGTGTATGAAATAGGGTTTGCCAGAAATTAGCAATGTTAAGTTGCTAGCTAGCTCTCAGAGAAGTTCAAACAGTTTGCAGTTAATTACTACTATAAGATATACCCAATTTAAAATGCCATGTTAAATGTCAACATACACTTGCCTCGGAAGTATATATCTTCACCACGCTTCGCGCTTGTGTATACAACAGAGTTTATGACCACTGTTCGCTGATGCAGTCATTACCTGATTACACTGCAGTACTGTACTCCAATATATGGTCGAGGATACACCTGTACACTAATGTAAAAAAAAAAAACGATCTTTTTTCTGAGACAACAACCGTCACCGCTGTTCCGCCGGCCTTATAACAATGTTCTGATCTATTTCTAGAATATTTTAAAATATTTTTTTTTAAATATAATAACATCAAAACAGACTGTATCGTGTATTAGCTTCCCCAGTTGCATGTTCTGTGTGTCACAGGGGCAGATGAACAGAAGCTGTGATCTCGCGAGATTTACATGTAACGCGGAAAACGTTTCCGATTACGTTATATTTTTCCGGATTAGTTATACTTATAAATATATATAAATTTACCAGTTAAAAATCCCAATTTATTCATAAATATAACTGAAAAAAATAAAATGATTTATTGTATAAGAAAAGAAATTGTTACGATTTATTAATCGCTCGAAAACTAATGTAAACAATTTAAATTCAAAGTAGTACATAAACAATAAGTTTAAAAAAAATATATTATCGTTCATTCACTGAGAACATAATATATATTTTAATCATTCAAACATACCCAATCCACAATTCAATTTCTTATATAACTTTAGTCATACAGAGGAATAAATCTTGTAGAATAAATGTTGTAGTTCATGATATTGGGGTCAGGGCTTGCATGTTTATCATCAGCTGAAGGTCAGCATGGTTTTGTCTGTTAAACAAATATATTCTGCGTGCATCATATTATAGTCTGTCCCAAGATATTTATGCTGCATATTTGAACGATTTTTAATAAAAATACACATACCTGTGACTGAAGTGCAATTAAAATCGATGAAAAGGAAAATTCCCAAGATAACTTCATTCACACATTATCATTTTTCCCTCGTAAAAATTCACAGGAACGAAAACAGATTTCCTACGGAGATTTATAATGGGGAATGTTGACATCTTTTCTCCATTCGGAAATACTCGGGACACCTCGCGCAATTTTTCAACGTTATCATCCGGGCGTCTTCATCTCCTTGGCAATGGAAAAACCTCGTAGACTTTTTATTTTTAGCCGTGTACTGATACCCGACAAGCTAGAGGGGGCGTTTCAAAGGGGAAATCTTGGGATTTTTTCATACTATTGAATGAACATCGTCTGAACCAAGAGGTATTTATAAATATTGAATTATTTAAGAAAATATGCGGCAAAAATATCTTGGGACAGACTATAGTCTACAAATTTATATTTTAGCACTTAATTATTAATACATAATTTTTTTAAAATGATTCATTTAAGCCTACGTGTCGGTGAAATAATAATACATGTATAGAGATACCGCGTGTTTCACATTTGTGTTTCATAGCCAAGAGTTTATACGAATTTCTCTTTATAAATGCGATGTCAGTTTACAACAAATACATAAAAATATTTTTTAACCTTGTTAAATCCTCTTATGAAATTTATATTTACTCCAAGTCAAACTATTAACGCACAATATAAAATAATTTGCTCATGAAAGTGATTCCCTTCAACATAATTCTGCGTTGCATACATGTAATAATCTATTTTTAAAGTATTCCGTACATTGTGTGATACTTTCATAGGTACATAATGTTTTACAATCTTTAATTTATAGAGGAAACACTAAACTTTGCTCATTATTTCTGCAAAATATATTTAAAGAAACACAAATACATATCAGCTGATCGGAAAGGGACGCAACTCCTTGTCTAGTGTGTTAACGCCATAACTGCTTTCTCAGACGTCCGCTCTTCGGCTATATAAACGTGACACTCGGGCAGTGTAGTCATATAGAGAAGCTGCCACTATGAGAGCACTTGTTCTTGGGCACAGCTTTATCAGGCGACTGAGAGACTGGATGAGGGTGAACGGCAGAGTGATGAGGCATGGCAACCTTGATGTCCATCTGCATGGTGTTGGAGGCAGAACTGTCCCACAGGTGTACCACCTTGACATGCAGTTGGTAGAGAGGATCAGTCCTGACGTTATTTTGCTTCAGCTGGGGGGAAATGACATCAACGACACGACCTCCGCCTCTGATGTCCTGGTGAAGCTGAAGAGGCTGATTACCGTGCTGAGGGAGAAACACCCGGATTCCATCATCATCGTGGCCTCGATCTTTTGTCGAAGGCGACCCAGGGGTCTTTCTTCACGGTCTTATGACCGTAAGAAGAAACGGGTCAATAAATTTCTTCTTAAAGAATTTGGTGCTTTCGAGCAGGGGAAGAAAGTCTTTTTCTTTTCCCACAAATTCTTTAAGGAGAAACACTTTGACAGGGATGGAGTTCACCTCAATGATGATGGAAACAGGTGTTTCTATCACAGCATTTTTTCAGCCCTTCGGCTGGTCCTGTGATGCACAGCTGCCTCCTTCCTGTTCAGATTGGTACAGATAGGTTACCTGTTAGCTGACCTTTGCTGTTGACCCTACCATCCAGTCAAAACGGCCTTTTTCAAGGCCACCAAATGATTAGAAAAGATGCCTCTATTACAATGCAGAAACTTTTTACATGAAGAAAAAAAATTTACACAATAATGCCTAGTTTAATTACCTGGGACGGTAAATTATACTAGTGCTTACTTAGTTGATCACAAGCAATTGTTTCATGTTTGTTGTGAGCCCTATAATAAATGACAATATAATTATTTTGGTATCCTATAGATAAGACATTTTCATTAATAAGGTGGCTGTTCTAATCCATCAATAAATCAAGTTAATGTCATTTGTTGCTTATTCACTTTGTGCTACAATAAATTTAGTAGGGAATTGCTTTAGATAGCCAAAATACATAATTATGTATATGTAAAATAGCTACATGAATAACAGAAAATGCCCTGAATGTATACATGTAAAACAAACTTAAGTTATCACCTTTAAGCAATGCTTAGAAACTCAATAGGAAGTTCATATTCATGGGTATATCTATGTGCTTCATTGTTATGATAAATAATACAGGTACATGTAGTTTTAACTTCACACATATGCAGGTACACCTTGTACAAAGGTCTTGACATCTCTCATTATACCATTAGCCTTACCATGATATATTTTTCCAGTACATGTATTACATACTGTACATGTAACAGAGCTAATTGAGTGTGTGTTATCTGAATTAAAAATAATCTGGGTTTTCAAAGAAAACTACACCCACATATCATTTGATATCAAATATACACAAATAAAAATTAACTATAATGCTCTGTATGGTGAATTATGTGGGTTAGGAAGGTGGTGATCATTGCCGAAAAATAAACAGCCTATGCAATATCTGCATGGGTAACAGATGTAAATGATGGACACATTCGTTGTTGAATATTTTATTCCCTTTTATTGTTGTGATTTAATTCAATCTGTAAATATACATGTACATCAATATTATTCAGTAACATAATAAATTCATATAATATAATTATTTTAACAGGCATAAAATATACATCATATTTTAATGTTACATTTGTACAATATGAAAGAGTTATTCCCCTTGTCACAGCATTTTACATGTAAAAATATTTAACATGATATAAAGAAATCTATATATGCTCAGATTTATCATTATAATAATTTCTGATCATTTAAATACTCAATTACATATTATCCAGAAAAAAATTATTATATATATTAAGTTAATGTAACAGAGACACTTATTGCCTCTGCTGGGGTTTGAACCCGGGTCCTCTGGCACGCCAGTCCAGCACTCTACCAATTGAGCAAAAGCCAGAGCTAGTACGAATGCCATATGTCTGACTCTACCACATTAAGACAAATACGGTAAGTAGTACCTGTTTATGGAAGAGAGTATGGTACAAGCTCTGATACATCACTCACATTTTTAAATGAGTCTGGGTATCTCATGAAAAAAAAAGACAGTCAAGTTCACAATTTATAATAATCTGTTTTTTCCATCCTAATTTTATAGAAAAAATATTTGCAAATGAGGGTGCGATATTATGATGGTATAAATTAACCTTCATGTCAACTAGGAATCCCCAAGACCTACATGGCATGACAGATAGTATTTTCTATAATCATACCTATTAATATACATGTATATAGTTTACGTTTTTAAAATCAATTTCAAAATTATCATATTTAAAATGAAAGATAAACATCAAAATCTATCTTATTTGCCATGTAAGTTTCTGCCCTTTTATTGGCACTGATTACACCTGTAGCCATAAATAAAATAACTATTCATATAATTTAAGCTGGAGATGAAACAATTTGGTTTGTTTTCAACTACAAGGTGTATCTGTACCAAATACATGATAACCATATCTAGACTCTAAATTTTTTATAAATATTTTATTGTATTCTTAAATTGATTGATCCAAAATTAGATATGTGCGCTGTTATGGTCATCATGTGGTTAAACTGTTTATCCTGCAGTACTGGTACTTGATTTTGTACATATATTGTACATGCATCCCTTCGTCAAACTGAACAAAATGTAATGCAGGATAAACTATTACAAAATGCTGAAGTTTTGTTGTTTTTTTTTATTAAATAACAGTACTAAATTTTTAAATAAGTACCAATACACGTTCAGCATTCCATAATTTTTATATCTAATTAACTGTCCGGGCTTCTTCAGTTGGGAAACAGTTAATTATGCTACAAAAATCAAACAAACAGACAAACAAAAAACCAAAAACACCAACATAAACCTACATGTATGTAGTCCACATTGCTCATGCACCTAATACAATCTTCCTTCAGAAACATTGCAACAATATTTACTTTCCATATGAATTTTGTTTGTAAAAAGTGTGTGGAGAGCTTTGACATACACAGAAGGGGAAGTGAATGGTTATGAAGTTTTAACTTAATGTGAGCTTAATGTGAGAATAATACAAGGATTTTAAGACATTGTGGAGCACGTAGCTCAATGGTAATGGGCGTTAGGCCAGTAACTGATAAGGTGGCTGGTTCAAACCTTGCTGTGGTCACTTGGTGTTGTGTGTTGTGCACTAAACAGACAAGGCACTTTATCTACTGTTTCAGTCCACTAAGCTGAAATTGGGTACTGCTTACTACTTGTATGTGGTCTGCGATGGACTGGTGTCCCATCCAGGGGGAGTCAATGACTATCATCAGCTTAGCACCATGGAAAACCGCGGATAAGCCCCGGCCCTATGTGCCTTTATGGCATGGAGAAGGATTTAACCTTTTTTTAACTTTAAGAAATTAATAACTGCAGATAGTAATAGTATACAGCAAGGCAGATATTATCAATAAATAAAAATAAACTTAAGCATTTAATAATACATGTGTATTTATTTTAAAGATGTAGTCTCCTAACTGCAATGGTTTGTGTATCTATTGATAGTCATAAAATGCAGAACTCAATCTGTGATTACACACACACACAGTGTAGTTTTGAGACTACATAATTCAATAAAACAAATAACTCATTGCACAGACAAAATCAACAATTCTTGATCAGAAAAACTCACTTTAATTAGTATTAATCTAAGTGGGCCTAAACAAAAGACATACCTTATATTCCCTTAATTTCTTTACCATGGTAATCCATGCAGAGATCTTTCTATGTTCTTTTGACCCCATCAAACTCCTTTCTCTCCCTCTGCTCTCTCTGTCTCTCTCTCTCTCTCTCTGTCTTGTCTGTGTGTCTCTCTCTCTCTCTCTCTCTCTCTCTCTCTCAGAATCTCTCTCTCTTAAAATTTCTTTTTAAAAATTTAAAATTAACATGTGAATATGAATGTTAAATTATATTAACTTCTGAAACAAAGTAAGAAATAGCTTAACCAGAACGAATAAGTTACCTGCCTACTACTGGACTGACTTAATGTCAAAGCCACATACCTGCCTCTACCCTCCACAGCCCACCATTTAAAACTAGATGTTGCATTTAGGTGCATTTGCTGTCCCAAATCTCCGGCAAGTTCAAGTAGAGAATATGTAGCTGATGACACTGGCCTAAGGAAATACCTTTTTGCCATTGCCAGTCTACTACAGGACTGACTTAATGCCACAGCCACATATCTGCCTCTACCCTCACTCTCCATCAGGATCTGGATTTCCCTGGTCACCTATTAAATACAACTTTTATTAAGTCTACACACTAGCTAGTATATTATTACATTTACATGGTTGTATATTTCATTAACAGCAGTATAATTATATTTTCATAATTTTTCTCACTTAATTATTTTTCAGCACAAGTTTTTAAACATATGTATGAAAATGTATCACATGCACTTTTCCTACAAGATTTCTCTATTGCATTTTTTAAAATTTCATAGTATAACAATTAATCATGTACCATTAATTGAAAATATGATCTGTTGAGGCTTTCCATCTTTGACAACAGTTATCCTTTTGCCTAACATAGATGGTGGTATTCTCATCCAAGATGGTTGACCCAATCCACCTTGGCCAATACTTTGTAATAAAATCAATAAACATGCATACATAAGCACAAAAACATCAATAAATTCAACATATTTATTGCACTTGACAGGAGTAGTTTCAATGTGCTTGTAAGTGATTACAAATAATACTTTAAAAAATTACATGTTACAAATCAAATTAACGAAGTAACTTACGAAAACACATTTTGTTCATCACTCCGAGACACTTGCAGTGGTTGTCCTTGGGGATGAACCAACCTGAGTGGAGGGTAGGGAGCAACAGAGCCATGAGATGGTCCTGCTGCTGCCCCCTCAGTCTGTGTAGGAGTCTCCCCTTCATTCCTGTCATAATGAGATTCAATGGAAGTTAGCATTTGTTAATCAATTTCTAGTATTGCATTTTTATACAAGTCACATTTTGATCAAGTTTTACAATACATGTAGGGTATATATTCTCTTATATATTTCTCCATAGTTAACATATATTTCAAGTATTTATAAGTGAATCTTCTGTGATAATTTAACCAAAGCAAATTCATCCCTATTATTGATTAGTATATTAAAAAAAAATATTCATAAACCTTAGAAGTTTTTTCATATCCTCTTCTGTTGGTCTCTTCAGTGGTGTTTTCCTCGGCCGCCCCCTTTTCTTTTCAGTTTTGTGAAACCTTGGTTGCAGTATATTATTTGCGTTTCCTGCAATTCTTTCGGTGGGATTTAGCTTCATGGGATTTTCATCTTGGATGGTCATGCAAGCTTTATTACCTGAAATTAAACTTTCTAAAGACTTAATTATTGTAGATAATCTATATTTTATGACTTGTGGATTTTTAACCTGATGACCAAGTTCGTCGAGAAGGTTATCAATTCGCTGCAGTTGTATTTTGGATGTCTTTTCTTTAGGGTTTGCAGCTGTTGGTTCAGGATGACAAAGTTGCACTTCATTTTCATCTGAATCTCTTACAATAGTATCTGAAACACTGGAAAGAGAATGAATTTTATGAATATGTTTACATATATGACCATTGTGGTAATCACTGCAAGAACATTGATACATGTGATAGCAAAGATTTATGCATGGTAAATTTTTACATTTGCTATAACAATGTTCCTGTGAGCAATCATCCAGCATGGCCTCTATAATATAATTATCTGTTTCAGAATCTAATGAAAAGATACTGCTGGTAATTTGCTTAACCCTGGAATTATCAATATCCAAACCTCTGTCATGCCTATCCTTAATATGCACATCACTATCAGAAGGGTTGTTATAAGAAACACGTTGTAGGTGTCTGATAAAATGGTCATTCTCTATCTTTAACAAAGTGTCTAAAAGCACATCTATGCGCCTATTGCGCTTCCCTGAGAAGTATATAGTTTTCAGCTGGTTATGAAAACTTTCTACAAACATATTGGTATTAACATTGCCATATTCTATTCCTTTCCTAAAACACAATGACCATTTCTCAGGACGATTAAAGTAATTATCCATCAAATATTTTAAGAACCCAGGATTCATAGTAAGAAGTTTTGAGATCAATGATTCTTTATACCTATTGAAATCATTCTCTGATCTTGCTTGCAGCATGGCACAAAGATAACAGTATATTTCTGTTTTCTGAGCATCATTCCTAAAATGATTGTGGATATTTTTTATCCATGACCTTTGAATATGCCAGGTACAAAGGAACTGCTGAAGATCAGAACCAAAGACCGACTTTGCTGCATTCCACCCTGCATTGTCATCATCTGTCATTATAACCTTGACCTTTGTTTCAGGGGAGAGAGCCTTAACTGATGACAGAAATAAAGATATTGCTAATTCATCTTCCCTATTAGAAATACAAAATGCAACAGGATAACCTTTACGAAACTCATCAGCTACCATGAGAGTAATTAACTTGAATGAATAACTATTTGTTTTATGTGTGGAATCCATGCATAAAATGCGGCCTGCAAATTTTTGGTACATGTCCAGCTGTTGTTTGGTCATGATGGCTAAAATAAAGTCCTCCTTGGCGAGTCTTTTGGAAGGATCTTCAATGCCTTGTTGTTTGTATAGGAGGACTGGGTTGAATGACTCTTGACGTAGAGCTTCCACCTTTAAAGAAGTTGACAGTGCATCATTACTGTCTTGAATAATTGAAGGATCTACAAGTCGTGTTTTCAAACTATGAATTTTCTTTCGATCTATCAAATGATAATACTTAAGGTCATCTAAATTATCCCTACCCTCTCTGTCACTAAAATGTTCCCTTACTTTGTCTATAATATTATTTATTGGAATTTTAAGAGCAAGCATACTGGTTATTTCTGATTTTAAACTGTCAGGAATAGGTAAATACTTACTTTGTTCAAATGACAAGGAATGGGTATGGGATTTGATATACTTAACCACCACCTTTCCATCACTTGTTTCACATACTGCAAAACGTGCTGGGCAAAGGCTATTGATTTGACAGTGTCCCTTTTTGTTTTTACGAGAAGTCTTTGGTTTGGTTCCTTTTGCCCTGTGCGCAGTGACTGGCCCATTCCTGTGACAGACTAGAGTATAGACCGTATTTCCCTTTTTATTTTTCTGTGGCCTTGACCTCCGAACGAATCTAGTGTTAGAGGACAGCTCTTCATTGCTTCGGAATTCTGAAAACTGAGCTAAATTGTCAAATGTCATATGTTCAACTTTAATATTAGCATCATGAACATTTATTGCATGTTCTATAAGTTGATCTACTGTTTGAAACTGCATGGAACATGTTGAAATCATACAGGCTTGAAGTTTACGCTTAGAACAAACAGATGGAGCTTGACCCTGACCAGAATGAAACCTTTTGACATGTTTCTTTAAATTCTCTACTTTTTTAAAGGAGACCTTGCACTGATGACACATCTTGGAACCTTGACTGTGACTTAGTGGACTGTCCTCAGATTTAACATAAGAGTGCAGTGCAGATATTGAAGGAGGAGAACTAAGTGATTTATAATTATGCATGTTGATTGGCTTTGAAAATTGTGAACCTTTTGGTTTTGTATTGCTATGATCTTGACCTGGTAACAACACTGGATCTAACCTAGGGACAAAGGAAGAGAACTGGTTACTTGTATCTACCTCGGTGATAGACTCATAATGACCTCCACCAGCTCTTCTCCATGCAATATGGATGGTTTGTTGAGGCTGACCTTGTGAAAAAGTATTTTCATAGGTAGTTATTTGAGGATTATGTACATCTCCTCCAAATGTGACCAAGATATTAATGTTCAAAGCCATGGACAGTGCTAAAATTGACTCTTGACCTGCATATGTATATTGTTGGCCTAAACGGTTTATTTGTTCATCTATTGTACCTGCATCATCTAGAAAATAATTTTGAAAAACATGCATATTACCTCTCAGTGTTTCGACGGCCAAATTTCTTAGCTCCTGATGATTATCTTGATGACCATACAGGGATAAACTTATTGAGCGGAACAGACAATTACCATCACCTGTGATTGGATTTCTTTGCAGGCCAAATGATGACAGGTATCCGTTTTGTTGATCAAATTCCACATCTGCATCTGTGTAGGTTTTCACGAGCTCATTAAAATTTTCTGCCTAAAATTTGAAGCAAGTCTATATAATAGAAGACATATGCACATGGTTTGATATAACTTAAGATGCACATGTTTTGCAAACACTATAATGTATAACTGTTCACTGGCAGCTAAGTCTTGTAAGTCTATGAAACTCTATTGGACAATTACAAACTACACTGTATACAATTATATGTACATGTACTTTGAACTCCATGCAGAGTTTACCAGAAAAGTGCCTTAGACTGACAATGCATCTTCATGTTAATGAAACACTTCTATATATGTTATTGTTGACAATGACACACAGGCTTGTTTCTGATCTTGACAAAATATGTAAATGGTCTGACATATGGGCAGTTGATTTTAATCCCAGTAAAACCAAAAACCTTGATTTTAGTAGAAAAAATATATCTCATCCCCCTGTGCAGTTTGGTGTCCATGGTCTATTTATACAAAAAGTTGATAGTCACATCCATCTTGGTGTAAATCTCCAATATGATGGAGGTTGGAAACAACATATTAATTCTATTCATGAAAAAGCTTGTATAAGGTTAAACCTATTGAAACTTGTTAAATATAAGCTATGTAGTTGCTCTCTAAAAAAATATATTTTTCATTTATAAGACCAGTTTTAGAATATGCTGATATAGTTTGGGATAATTGTTCAGATAGAGAAGTTAAACTTCTAGAAGATATTCAAGTAACTGCTGCAAGGATTATATCAGGTCTTAGAAGTAACTCATCCAGGTCAGCTCTATATATGATGAATTGGGTATTGATCTACTATCAGATAAAAGAAAGCTAGGTTCATAAACTCACATTATTTTATAAAATGGTCCATGGTCTTGCCCCCAAATATCTACAGGATTTACTTATGCTATGTACACCGCAAAATAATTACTCACTAAGACACCAAGATGATTTTGAATTTGTTATACCCCAGATAAAAACAACTGCCTCTATGAGCAGTTTTCTACCTTCATCTATAAAATTATGGAATGAATTGACCTCTTCACATTAGAATTTTACCAACTGAGTCTTCATTCAAAAAAGCCATAAAAAACATATTCTTTAGAAAGCCAAACAAACTTTATGACTTTGGAAACAGAAAAGCAAATATTATACATTGTCAGATAAGAAATAATGCAAGCAATTTAAATGCTGACCTATTAAATCATTTTTTGTGTGAAAATTCTAATTGTGATATGTGTGGTTATGTATCTGAAAATGCTTATCACTATTTTTTGTCTGTCCACATTATGATGCACAGAGGCAAGTTTTTATACAGTCAATAAGTAATTAACATTTAGATATCCCATCTCTCTGGACCTATTGTTATATGGGGACAGTAGTTTGCCTTATAACAAAAATGTTGCTATATTTAAGATTGTACATGATTATATATTAGCTACCAAAAGATTTAAGTTTTAATGCATTATTCACAGTGTCACTCAAACAGCTGAACTGCTATATGGGGACAACTGTTTTTCATTTTGTACATAAATAATACCCGGTACCAAGCATCTTGATTCCACTTATTTTTCCTTTGTTTTTCTCTACTTTATTCTATTGTTACATTGTACCATCAATGTTTGTCAAATTGACTGTTAAAGGAGAGGGCTCAAATAGGCAGATTGCCTGCTGCCCAATCCTATTATGTAATATTTTTTTACATAATAAAATATTGTTTAAAATGAAAAATGTTAATGAAACAGATCATGCAGTTAAATAACATGTACATGTTTATGCATAAATTCTTCCAACATTTTGAATCTATGAACATATAAAGTAATGCCTCATCCTAACATAAATATTCAGGCAACTTAATTCAATCAAACAATTCAAAAGCTACCATAAATTATACAAGACTTAGTATAAACTAAGTTTGAACATTTTATGCTTTCTATGAAGTGAATAATTTTCTTAAAAAGCATTAATTGTTCTCACCCAGTTTATGTAAGTATAATTAAGGGTAGCTATTGAAATTATTCATCATAATCTAAATGATCTGCTATTAAGTGTAGAAAGTAAGGCTGTTTGACTAAATTTGCACATCACACCTTCATTATCATTTTTGCTGGATAATTTTATACATGATCTTATAATAAATGAAATTTGTAGTTAAATTACCTCTTTAACATTCAATTCCATTTCTTCAAATTCAACGTTTTGCAGCTGAAACTATTAAAACAATCTTGTGAATTTATAAATTACAACTGTTTTCATTAATTGTAAAAATATCATAAAATATTAAGTTATTAATTAAGGAGGCTAAATGAACACCAGATTATCTATCAGACCTGTATTCAAATCTAAGATATGATATCTTTGGATGTAAACTCTTTCTTTTATTAGTAAAGAAAAAAATCAATTTAATATTCTAGCTTTAAAATTTGACTTTTTCCTATACATGTATTTTATAAAGAGCTCTACTTAAAGAGATTAAAATAGTTTTAAAATGGCCACAACCATTTATCCCTCTTAAGGTACTGTATATCTGGACATTTTTGCAATGATATATTTTAAACTTTTTCAATAAATAAGTAGAAATTATAACTGGTATTGTTAGCTATAAGAAACTTTTTAAGTTGCAAAAAATTACTGAGGAAAATAAAAAATTGCACATTTTTCCAATTTTGGCAAATTTTGTACCTAGCAAAAACCAAAAAGAAACCTGGATGTATGGTATGCTAGGAAGTTTTTAAATCATTAACAACTACCAGTAGTTTACCTCAGTTGTTTGGTCAGATGTGCCATTCGTCATAATCTGGGGGTTTCCGGTTTGTGGTGTTTGTTGGTTAACTGTAGGAAGCTGGGGTTGAATATCCTAATAATTTTAGTAAAAAATTATAAAACCATTGAATTTGTTTAGACAAATAAAACAACTATGTGTAACAACTAAAAGAACAATTTAAAATGGCTTGCACTGATTAATTTTTACCAAAAATGCTAACAGATAAGATGGTTAATTCTTGCCCCAAGTAAGGGATTATTTATGGCCATTATGATATTATAAGCTATTCTCATACATGTATATACAGCACAAATACTCACTGAAAAAGAAAAGTAATTATGCTCCATCCCTGTATACATGCATGAGCTTGACATAATCAAGCTCAGTATGTATGCCTATAAAAGTAAAGAAAATATCAATAAATAAATTCTAATTTTAAACAGTATGTGCCTTTATGAATATTAACTAAGAGTTTATTTTAAAAAATGTAAATGCAGAGGATGATTAATCAATATTGCTACTGTGAAATGTACAGACATACACATCTGTATGATGAACTCATTTCACAGATTGAGAGAAATATGCATTATTGCATAACAGCAATTTTATATAACAAGTTGTTTTATCATGTAAAGACAATCTAAAGATATACAATATCAGAATTTTATAATATTGTTGCAACACATCATTTTCACGTCGCCATGGATCCAGGCTTACTGCTGGACACAGGACACCTGACATTGTGAAAATGCATATGACAACAAATTATCTGCAAGTATGGTTTCAAAATAAACCAAATACCACTTATGAGGAATACATTTGGAATGCAAATATATCTATAATACATGTGTGTATGTGAACTTCCGAACTGTTGTGGGTATGCATGCAGTGTCTGGTATATTATCCATATTTTGTGCATATGTATCTTTCATTGATAGACATTCACTGTAACCTTAGAGCAATCATACACATGTATACATGCAAGGGCCCTTAATTGGAATCATTAACCTGAATCTCTTTAATATAAACGAAATTTGCCTTACAATAAACAGGAAACAACCCCCCCCCCCTTTTTTTTTTTTACTGAAATCAAAGAGCCCCGCCCACTTTACTTATATCGATATGCACAGTACCTTGTTTATTTGTTTGTTTTGCTTTTATCAAAAGATATAAATACAGATACCAACAAACAATACCATAATGATTTTGTTCATCATCATTCATGATATTCTACCACATACGTTTAAAAGAATCTCTCCTTTTAATAGCGATTACATACTTAAGCTTCAGAGTTCAGTCTACATTACAATTGTGATATATTACAAGCAATATAAGAACTTTCCAAACTTAAAATGATCGATTAACATTAACTGTTACCTCTTTCGCTTATTTATGTCATTTTGATTGCAATATCATAGTTTTTAAATATAAAATTCACACTTACAAGGATAATGATTGAAGTTGTGCAGCTCATCTTCGCCATTGCTCAGAATGAATGATAACCCCATGACGTCAGGGGTCAGCGATATGTTAATATTGATATTTAAGTTTATGATTGAAGTATACTAAGTTAATTAGTTGAAATATTTATAATTTACCTTTATAAACAAAATGAATTAATACACGGTAAATAATAACAAGATATAAAAACATTTTCATTCATAGTGATTGTTTTATTCATTTTTGCCGCCAGCAGTCACTTAGCAATCCGGAAAATTAAAGTTGCCCGGATACGGCTTCGTCAATAAAAAATATCCGTGACTTCCTCGTCTGTTCATCTGCCCCTGTGACACATTCTTTTAGTCAACACCTGTCATAGTCTTAAAAGCGCTTACTGTTACGTTATTATCAGTCTGGAAAGAACAATATGAAACAAACACGATGCAACATTTGAACAAGATTCTCATCATGCTCATAGTGACAGTCACAGTGTTTGGACTGAATCATGCATTTGTAAATTGTTTCTCGAGTAAATAATTTTCCGAGAATCTAATTTTCGATGCCGTGAATCAGTTCACTAAACATCACCTTCAAAGAATTCATTTGCTGTAAGTACAAAATAAGGGATTGTAGATTTTTGCGTGTGAAACTTCCTATCGTAGTCATTATAGCGAGCGCAGCTCGCCGGCGCGCAGCGCCGGCGAGCGAAGCGAGCTCTAAGAACCAGTGTGCGCGGGAAAAAGAACGAGCTAAACCTACAGTTCATCAAACAAAATTTTTTGTCTACGTCCCATAATGCTCTCTAATGTTTTCACCCGTGGTGCTATGCCAAAAATGGCCGACTTTTAACTCGTAATTTACAGTAACTTAAAGTTTGAAGACACGTTTTGAGTACCGCATATGCTTTGGCGAGACTCAAAAGATTTGTTACATGCTTCCATACCTCCGTAATGAGTCGAGAAACGTAAACAAAGACGAACAAAGTCATGGATGACGTCACAGTGCACTCGCGCTATATTTCCCGCGATAAATTTAGAGGTGGATCAAACATCTGTAATGCGTGTACTAGCTATTTCAGTACAGACTGCGATACCTGCCTCATTGACGTATGATTTGTTTTTAATTTTTTTTAATATAGAGATTTTATGTATATATATTAGCAAGAGCCATACTTTACTGTCATATCGATCCATTTTTAAGCTAATTGTGCATGAATGAGTAGGGAGGAAATAAACAATAGGACATTTTGAAATAAATTAAAAAGGAATAAAATAAAAAAATAAACAGTTAAAAAAATTATGTAGATATGGGATATAGTCAGACCATTAAATTTAAAAGTGGGAAATTACACACCTACAAACAGGTACCGGGCTCTCTCTCTCTCTCTCTCTCTCTCTCTCTCTCTCTCTCTCTCTCTCTCTCTCTCTCTCTCTCTCTCTGGGAAGTGGGTTGCGCTGTATGTATCATAACCATTAAAATTAGTACCTTTGGCATACTTATTGTAGAGCAATATACTCTCTCAAAAATTCTTTGACGTTCGTTGATACCTAAATAAAACTATAAGTTGACAATGATGCAAGGTATGTGTATAATTCTTGCTGCGCTCGCCAGAACGGTAGCACCGTAAAACATATTATACTCATAATATCACGAGTTCAACACAGAACCCCAGACAGTATATATATGTTGTAGATAGATATTGAATATGCTAACTGGTCCAGTTTTATTTTGCTGTTTGTGATTTTTTCCTAATCGTTTTGCTGTTGAAATATTTTCACTTTTAAAACTTCATTGCCAGCAAAATTTTTGATTGGAACATTACAGACTACATGTTATACGTCCTAGCTGTCCAAAATCTTGATAAATACCACATCTTGCCATTGCAATGTGAAAGTCACAATTAATTTAGGATAACTTATGAAATTAATTAATAAGTAGACTTTGTGAGAATACATGAACAGGTACTTTCCAACAATTGACATTAGGTTAGTTAAGTTTTCACCTGGGCTGCTATTATATTTTCCTTGATTTTTAAATGCTAATTTTAAGCATAAACTAGCTAATATGGAAATATTATACAGATTTATTCAAACAACCAAAAATTAAAATCACTTGCAACCTTGTCTGTCACAAAGAGACCCATCATACATTTGATGAGTAAATTCAACTTTATTTGAAAATTGCCTAGTAAAAATTTGTAAGGTATATCAACTATGCAATCGGCCTTATATCAGACATTAAGCAGATTCTATTACTTCATTTCAGATTAATATTTTGTGGGTTTTTTCACCCCATTATCATTACTTTAGTAAATATGGGGGAAAAAACCCAACATTAGCATTAAATATGGGAATAAAAACCCCATCTGATTTTTTTCGGGAATGGTGGGGTTTTTTCCCCATAAAAAACTTCATGGGGTTTCTTGCCCCATGGGGTTTATTGCAAAACCCCATGGGGTTTGCATGGGGTTTTCTGTGGGTTATTTTTTCCAAACTAAAATCCCATGGGGTTGGAACTTTTAAGTTCAAATATCTAAAAAACTATCTAAAAATGTTTCAATTTTTTTTCCATAAATTTATTTAGAGTAAAAAACCCCACCATTTGGTACTAAACTTTGGTCGATATTGTGAATGGAAAGGGGTGCGCAACGCCGGAAAAATGTCCATTCCGAAGTTGTCCGTCCCACTGTTACCTGGTATTCGACAAGCGTAAAAGCGTACACATGTATATTCCTTGGGCGTTTCGTATCTATAGACGTGTTGATAAATCTTACCCTGTATTTCTATCATAAAAAGCTTCAGCGACAGGCTTAATCAAAATATTAAATTCTGATAGAAAACAAAACTTTTGTCAAACTTAAAAGGGATGACATACATATTATATCATTCCGTATCACCCGACTTCATATAATATGATTAATCAATAGCAGCAATAAGTAAAGTTATGAACATAATTATAAGGCAAAATGTTAAGTCTATATTTAGCAATCTTTAAGTAATTTATAAATTAGTTTATACAAATAAAAATGACATAAATAAAATGGCAAGCGTGCATATTAAATCAACAGTCGTAAGATTTCTACATAAGAGTTTTCCCTTTATTTTTAGCCCTTCGCAATTTTTTTCCTTTTTATCTATGCTTGCTATTTAGTACAGTAAAATAAAATACTAACATAAGAAAAATATTAATTCATCTTCAGGTAAACGACAGGCGTGTGGTTTTTTCTCATGTTGTGTTGATTAAAAAATGTGGTACATTTTTAATTAATCTGATCATTTATCAAGTTAGAAAACATGAAATATAAATAAAAAATTTAAAATCATCCACCAGGTAAGCGGCAGGCGTGTTCTCTTCTCGGTGGGCGTATGCATTCTGCGTAAGAGTTATCTATTTTACCGATTTTTACTAATTTTGTGTTAATTAACGAATTTAAAGTCAACTTTTTATTTCTGTTATCGTTTATTAAGCCAAGTAAACTAAAATATCACAGAAATAATTAAAATAACCCATCAACTAAACGGCAGGCGTATACATTTTCTTGGCAGGCGTATGATTTCTTCGTAAGAGCTATCAGCTTACCCGATTTTTACTTATTTTGTGTTAATTAATTAATATAAAATCAACTTTTGATTTCTATTATCATCTATTTAGTTAAAAGAAATAAAATTTCAAAGAAAAAAGTAAAATAATCCATCAAATTAACGGCAGGCGTCTAGATTTCCTCGGCAGGCGTATGGATTCTACGTAAGAGTTATCTATCTTTACCAACATTGAACATTTTTGCTAATTTTGTGCTAAATAATCAATATAAAGTCAACTTTTTGTTATTATGATACTTAATTTAGTTAAGTTAAATAAAATATCAAAGAAAATATGAAAATAATCCATCAGGTAAACGGCAGGCGTGCGGTTTTCTCTCGGCAGGCGTGTTTTCCCCGGCAGGCGTGTTTTAGTATGACCCACTGTTTTAGTATGACCGTTTACGAGGAAATTCTGACAGCCACACTTCTGTCGACGATCAGCCGTTGATAAGCTACGAGTAATAAAGGACAAAAGATGGACATTAAAGTGTGTGATTTATGTGGATGTTACTGAAGAAGGTGAGGCTTTTACTCCTTTTAAAGTTTCTTGTTAACTGGTTAAAATTTAGTATGTATAGATGTACATGTAAGTACGTGCACACTGTTAGATGTTTTTGTTATGGTGTGGGTGTTTGTTTACTAACGTGTAATTTTTACACGGTACATAGAATTACCGAAATACCCGCGATTTACCGAAATACCCGGTGAAAACACCGAAATACCCTTCAAAAACACCAAAATGCCCATTATTACCCCATAAAGAGTGAATGTCTAGTATTTTATATAGATAGTTATTGTATTTAAAGTTAATTTTTTGAATAAATCAGCCGATTTTCGTGGTTATTGATCAAATTGCACTTCCAAGAAAGATAACTCTTTCATTACATTTAGTTTTTAACGTGTTGATAAAAACCAAATGTAACTAAATATTTTTATTAATTTATTTCTTGTAAATAACCATAATTAAATTTATTTTGAATAATTCATTTAAACTGGACATAAATGTTTTCATCTCATTAGTTAACAGATTTCTTCGTAAGAGCTATCAGCTTACCCGATTTTTACTTATTTTGTGTTAATTAATTAATATAAAATCAACTTTTGATTTCTATTATCATTTATTTAGTTAAAAGAAATAAAATTTCAAAGAAAAAAGTAAAATAATCCATCAAATTAACGGCAGGCGTCTAGATTTCCTCGGCAGGCGTATGGATTCTACGTAAGAGTTATCTATCTTTACCAACATTGAACATTTTTGCTAATTTTGTGCTAAATAATCAATATAAAGTCAACTTTTTGTTATTATGATACTTAATTTAGTTAAGTTAAATAAAATATCAAAGAAAATATGAAAATAATCCATCAGGTAAACGGCAGGCGTGCGGTTTTCTCTCGGCAGGCGTGTTTTCCCCGGCAGGCGTGTTTTAGTATGACCCTGTTTTAGTATGACCGTTTACGAGGAAATTCTGACAGCCACACTTCTATATTTACATTCTACTGTGTTTTTCCATTAAATTCTGTGATCTTCAAATGCCTCTAAATGCAACAAGTAGTCAAAGGTCAAATTGACGAGTTTTATTATGACGTCACAAACGTTGAACGCTGTCAACTGCAACGTCACAAGCGAAAATCAAAGTGCACGCTCGTGGCTGTTACTGTGGCTCTTCCATTAATATTAACTTACCCTTAGGATAAGATCGGAATTTTAAGGTATAATTCACATTTGCAGACAAGGCAAGAAGTTAAAAAATGTAAATATAAGCATTAAATCATGATTTTTTGAAGTATACACTCTCATAACTGCCGCGGTGTGTGCATACAAATTTTCATAACGCGCTAACGCGCGTTACTCAATTTGTATGCACACACCGCGGCAGTTATGAGAGTGTATACTTCAAAAAATCATGATTCAATGCTATAGTCGACGATCAGCCGTTGATAAGCTACGAGTAATAAAGGACAAAAGATGGACATTAAAGTGTGTGATTTATGTGGATGTTACTGAAGAAGGTGAGGCTTTTACTCCTTTTAAAGTTTCTTGTTAACTGGTTAAAGGCCGGGGTCGACCTAGATTTTCTGCCACCTGGTAGACAATTAAGCCTATAAGGGCAAAAAGGCGGGGCTACCTCCATCACTGTCGGTGATGCTGATAAGAGTAAACATTGCATGTGGCTCAGTCCGCTTTGTTTATATACTGGGGAAAACCCAATCTATTAAGAGGGGCTGTGTAAATTTTCATATAGAGGGATTTTGATCAGTTTTCAATTTCATTTATGTTGTTTTGTAACATATATGTGTGAAGATGATAAAATTTCAATACTGATATATGGCATCCCTGAAACAATAATGGTTACAAGCATGAAACTTGATCCAAGTAACATTTAGCAGTTCCCCGCTTACAAAGAATAATCAGAGGTTCTCTAGGGATATTTTTCATTCAACTGATTAAAATCTCAGGAGATTGTCATTACGATGTGAGAAGAAAATATGGACACTAATTAACAGCTGGTTGTTGAGAACTCAATTACAACGTTTATAAAACTTTCATTTGCTTTTACAAGCAAATATATATTCATATACCCCTTCTTTACCCCATATTTATCATCTTCTGGTGGGAACTAGCAACCAGAGTGAAATTGGAGGGAAATGGAAGGACATCACAATAAGCAGGGAGAATTGAATATTCCAGATTTAGAAGTAACTAAATGTCGTGGAGAAATTTTTTTAGCTTTTGACACACTGAGTTGGGATTTTAATGAAGTTCCTGTTGAGAAAAACAGTAATATGGGTTTATTACAAAGTTCTTAGGACAGTGACCCACATTTTGATGACTTTGTGATAAGTCAGGTTCGGGAGACTGAAGATTGAAGAATGTCAGCATTGCTTGTGTTGTTTCGTACATCACATACAAAACTATGGTGGCTAGTGGAATGTGCAGCTCGTGTAAAGTAGCTCACACCATTGGAAGGACAGAAACTTGATTTAATTTTCGACACAGGAATTTTTGGGAGATATCAAACATAACCCAGATGTATTAATAAAATAGGAAGTTTTGCATATGAATTAACTTGCATTTTTGACAATTTATCTACCAAAGACGGGACATTATGCATCTTTATTGCGGACTCATGAAGATGTGGAACTAAAAGCAATGTGATAATTTTAACTTTAGGTTTTTAATAAATTTCAATAATTATCACACCAACAGTGTTATTCATGTGATGGATTAATTTTTAATCAATGCAAAGGTAAAAGATCTTCGCCGAGACATTTCTCATGCTGTGATGAGTAATCTACAGAGCACATGGCTACAGCCACTTCCTGTGTAAACAAAACATTGGTAATCTCCGCCTCAAATGTCAATCACTAGTTTGGAATTCAAAATTTTGAGCTGCTTCAGAACTTTATAAGATGAATACTCTTTTAATAATTTTTTGTTTGTAAAAATTTTGACGTCAATTGATAGCTGCCTTGGTAGCTACTTCCACACCAAAAATTAGAATTTTTTATTCATGAATAATGCTATTAATTTGAAAATATTCTCTCTGAACTGAAAGCTGCAAAGAAAATTGAATTTCCCATTCATTTTGTGATTGGCTGCTATTTATACCTGGGCCCCGGCCTTTAAAATTTAGTATGTATAGATGTACATGTAAGTACGTGCACACTGTTAGATGTTTTTGTTATGGTGTGGGTGTTTGTTTACTAACGTGTAATTTTTACACGGTACATAGAATTACCGAAATACCCGCGATTTATCGAAATACCCGGTGAAAACACCGAAATACCCTTCAAAAACACCAAAATGCCCATTATTACCCCATAAAGAGTGAATGTCTAGTATTTTATATAGATAGTTATTGTATTTAAAGTTAATTTTTTGAATAAATCAGCCGATTTTCGTGGTTATTGATCAAATTGCACTTCCAAGAAAGATAACTCTTTCATTACATTTAGTTTTTAACGTGTTGATAAAAACCAAATGTAACTAAATATTTTTATTAATTTATTTCTTGTAAATAACCATAATTAAATTTATTTTGAATAATTCATTTAAACTGGACATAAATGTTTTCATCTCATTAGTTAACAGGCTATTGCCGTGACCAATTATCTACTCACAATAGAAAGGAGCAATTCTTCTAGAAAAAGGAATATTTATAGTATTATCATGTCAAATTATTATATGATATTAGAAAATAAAAGCTGATGAACTGTATTTTTAATTTTTAGTTATTTTATTCTGGGGAATAAAATGTCACACCTCTATTCGAGTGAAAGCAATTCATGCAAGAGTTATCGTTCTTGACCCAATGTCTACACGTTAAAAATCGCTATTTATGTCAAAATACTTACATTATCAAACTGAAAATTTGGGAAATACATTTAAACACTTAGATTCAAACTATGATGTTAAATATTTGTGCTCAAATGAAGCATTTTGGTGTTTTTGAAGGGTATTTCGGTGTTTTCACCGGGCATTTCGGTATATTGCGGGTATTCCGGTAATTCTAGTTACCCATTTTTACATGTTTCATGGATGTTTAGACTCGCTCGAGGTTCATGGGGGACTGGAAAGGGTAACTGAATTTATCTATTTAAAAAAATAACAGATTGTGAATTTTCAACTCAAAATTCAAAGCAGGGTCTAATTAGAAACATATCATATATTCTTGTGCAGGAGACTCCAAATGTAGTCATGAATACCCTGTAGACATAACTTCAAGTAAATAAAATTGTATACTTCAGACTTCAGAGTTAAAACATGACTTAATATCTTTATGATGCCGATCATTGTATCATTAGAGAGGTTTAGCAGACCAACGGGTACCCGGTATATGTACTTCTATCATGTAGGTTACAAGTTAGAACTATGCGTACCATTCTACCAGTTCACATAATTTTTCTTGTTTAGCAGTTATGATCTGTACTTAAATTGTCTTTGTTAATGTTTTAAATGTAATTTTTTATTCTCTTTTTTTAATCTGACTACTGGCAGTACTGGCGTGCGAGCAGTTCTCGCCGAGGACCATTTCTCGCTGGTGCACTGTTACATCATATTTTCGTATATAATTTTATGTGTTGATAAAATGACGTAACAATGCACTGGTGAGAAATGGTACTCGGCGAGAACTGATCGCACGCCAATATTGATTAATTACAGACAAAAACTGAAGGTTGCGAGTGTTATTTTTTATTGAACAACATTGTTTAAAATAATTCTTTATATATGTGACGATCAGACCGGTTTGAATACCAGTGCCAGATGGTAGTTGGAAGAGCACCTGACTAGAGATTCAGGGGGCCCAAGTTCAAATCCCGGTTTGGTCCTTCATTATTTCTCCCATCCTGTTACAATATTGGTGTTGTGACCAACCCCTGGAACTAACAGGTTAACTCGATCCTGCCAGGGGTGATCTTCGAGGGTGAAGATCATTTACGGGGGGAGGAATGTGACGGTCAGACTGGTTTGAATACCGGTGCCAGATACATGTAACTCAGTTGGTAGAGCACTTGACTAGAGATTCAGAGGGCCAGGTTCGAATCCCAGTTTGTTCCGTCGTTATTTCTCCCATCTTTTACATTTGCATGTATATCAGATATATGACAGATGATTAAGGGTCATCACATGTTTTGCAAGATGCAATAAGTGTTAAAAACCTTTACTTTAATTACAACACAATACATTTATGTGAATATTTATGTTTCTTGTTATTATTTGGTGTGGTTTGCTTGACAGTGTCGCATAAACAATTTACCCGCTCCTAAAACACAAACTTTCCTTTTGTGGATTCAGCTTACCGCTGATTGGCTGCTGTTGCAGCAGACAAATAAGATATGCACGCACAATACACAATGAACTTATCAGAGAATGAGTTGAGTTTATTTCAACTGTTGGAATTTGGGTATTTTTTTTAAAAATGTATACTTGTGACAAAACATATATGTGGTACATACAGCTGTAGCTTTATGAAGAAAATTTTGGTTAGACCATATATACCTATCATGCAAGTAAATGATATTTACAAAAAAAACTTGCAATTTATGGCGCATGAAATATACGTTAGTTTTATAAAGATTGACATACATGTAATGTACCACATTCTGTGAAAAATAATCTATTAAAAATTCTTCATTAAGTTTACTCATACATGTTTTATGCTTATTACACATAGTATTGTTTTTAAAACATGTAATTTATAAGAAAATAAACAAAAACCCTCGCTAAATTTATTTGCAAAAAAAAAAAAACACAGTAGAATTGATAAAAAATGGTATACCAGAAGCTAATACCAGTACATGTACTTTGACGCTGTTCGGTGGGTAATATTCATATGAAATATTGACTGTTGCACTACAAGTACGGTAATAAACTCTCTCTCTCTCAAACTCTCTCTCTCTCTCAATTTGATAAGTGTTTATACCTATGAAAATTTTTTAATATTATATTATGACTTGATATGCAAATTTTTGATCTTGTACTGCCTAAATGTTATGTCATGTATTGGGATATGTCATACTTATTACACTGCATGGTCAGTGTATTTTTTACAGAAATACTATGCATATGTTAATGTAAACACAGCTATTACTAGTACATGTATGTAAACACAGCTAATAATTTTTTTTTTTATTTCAGCTCAAAACAGACTCTTGTTACCACATGGCTTTTACCGGTACCTGTTGATTCTTGTGGGTCAGCTCCTGAGATTAACCTGTCACCTCTATCCACATGCAATTTCCTTGTGTTCTACAGACTTTTTACCGGTAATTCAAATTAAATCGGATAATGCATGAACAATAATGGAACTTTATGAAAGCATCATCCCATGTTGTGGTTTGTGTTTGATAAGAAATTATGAAAAACAAAATTAAGGCTATATATTTAAAGAAATTCATAATTATTGTGAAAATTTGTTTTTCAATAAAAGTATGCAATTATGTTTCCTTTATTTTTTATTTTATAAAGGTATTTAGATGTGTTTACATAATTGAACCCCCCCCCCCCCACCCCCCATCCAATTGTCTGCATTAAGATTACATGTAGGATATGTAAATGTACATTTGACTTTGAAATATCATCTGCTATGATAATTACTTTTGAAATGAACAAGAAACAACCTATTTCTACCTTTCTAAGGTATATATGCATAAAAAAAGGAGAAAAACATGTCAAATTTTGAACATTTTTCATGGAAATCAACTCTGTCTCCAGCTACCTGGGTGTTTGAATTTTATTTTAATTTAAGGCAGATGTCTAACTTGTAGGTTGTATCTTACTGTTTTAGCATGGTTAGATGGAGACTAGAAATCAAAATAGATTAGATATTCACTAAATATGATTGTTAGCTTACTTTTTTTCATAAAAAAAAGAAATCACAAGCAGGACAGCTGTCTATTTGTTAATTAAAATGGTGTAAATAATAAAATAAACAAATAATTAGGATCAAATTTTAGAATCATTGATGATTGTTTTCAAATATGTGTGAGAAATGACTCAAGGAAATTGCCATAAGTTTCATAAAATTAGGTAAAACATTTCAAACCATGACTTTTTATGAAAATCAAAAGATTGGGGGGGGGGGGGGGTATACATGTAAGGGTATTTCTAAGTGATGTGAAGCTTTTATCATGATTATATCAAGTAGGCGTATGTTGTATTGAATAAGGTTTCTTTTTAAAGGTGGTTGAACAACAGTTGACCTCTAAAAGGTCAGGTAAAGATGTTTTACTATGGAGAACCCTGTAAATCTGTGTTTACTAAAGGAAATTGGAAGTGGTGGGTTCACTTAAATTGCCATATTTTCATTAAACCTCAATGGAATTGGCAATATGTGGTATTCTTTTTCTCAGAATTGCATTAGCTTTCTTATTCTAAGACAAACCGTCTTTTCATAAAAATGTTAGTGTACTAAGTTAAAGGTACAAGGAACAGTTTCGGATAAAGTACCGTCAATATTTTTGTAAAATTGAGAGTGACTGTACTTGAAGGTTTATCATTGTTGCGTAGATTCATGAAATGAATTTTAATGATTATCAATAGTTAGAGGGATGTCTCTTGTTGGAATTGGTAAGCAATATTAAGGCCCCTAATTTTAAGTACATGAGAAGCAGAAATAAATTGTGAAACTTGCGGCTATGACAGATGTGTTGACTTTACAGTGAAATTGAAGGTTACAAACGGGAGGTTATATAACATGAAGTGTAGGTGGATGGGATATTATATGCCTATTTAGTATTTACTGGGTATGAGGACAATAGCAAGTTTATTGTCCCCCAAGACAGCAACTATTTAATGAGGCAAAGCCAAGGGAAATAGTTGCTGTGGAATGGGACAATAAACTTGCTATTGTCCGAATAGTCAGTTAATTGGTATTTCATTATACAGAAGAAAACTTTATTTGTCAGCGATGCAGAATTTCTTGATGATAAACAAATTAGAGTTAAATCAAACTTTGTATTTAATGCGGCGATCTCATTAGGTCAGAGGTGTTCCGAGTTTAAGGTGATATGGGACACTTCCATGTTGTGACGTATTGTTTATCGAAAAAAAATGGTCATCTAACTCCTTAACGCAGTGGGTTAGAGGGTTTACTAGGAACCTGTAAGTCATGAGTTCGAATCCCGCTGGGGTTTTTACAATATTTACCTTTTCAAATATTTTTAAAAGCTATTTTTTGGTTAAATATTGTAAAATTTGAAAATTCTAAACCGGTGAAAATTTTTCAATTATATAGTACTTTAATCCACATTAATATTGACAGATGTCCCATACCACCTTAAAAAGGAGGGAAATCAAATTCTGCTGATGAATGGTTTTGATGACTATTCACCATGGGCAGATAGCATGGATACTATTTTAAATTAGATAAAAAGGCATGTTTATGCGGGCGCCTTCTAGAGATCAATTTGTCCGTCTGTCCATCCGAGATTGCTTGACTGGAGCATAGCTTCTCTCCCCTTGGCCCAATCTGGCTCATACCTCATCCACAGGGTTCCTTTGGTTGAAGGATGCACAGTGACCTTGAACCATGTTTTTAGGTATAAGGTTAAGGTCATAGCAGAATTATATATATAAAATCCTTGTCTGGGGCATATCTTTTTTCCCTTTGGATCATATCGGATCATGCAAAAATCCTTTTTTGAGAGCATATATAATTTCTACTAACCCCTATTTGGCTCAGACTTCACATAAGCAGAGCTTTTGAGTAAAGGGTGAAAGGGTGTGTAGTGACCTTGAACCTATTTTCAGTGAAAAGAAACTGTGAAGGTCATAGCAGAATTATATTTTTAAAAATCCTTGTCCGGAGTATATCTTCTCTCCCTTTGCTCCATTCAGCCTCATACTTCACCCACATGATGCCTTTGATCAAAAAATATGCAATGACCTCGAATGATATTTGTAGATGAAGAGTCAAGGTCATATCTGATCACACAAAAATCCATATTTTAAGAGCATAGATATACTCTCCTTTTAGCCCCTATTTGGCTTATATTTTACCTTTACCGAGTTTATTGGTTAATGGCGTGCAGTGACCTTGAACCAAGTCTGTCAATGTGAAGGTCATAGCAGATCTTTTTAAAATTAGTTTTAGACAGTAGATTATTTTCCAAATATGCTTAATCTTGGTCAGATTGAACAAAAATGCATGTATGTTAGGGGGAATGAAATTGAATTAAAAGTTCTATGCCAGCTGGAAAAATTTCAAGTTCAAGGTCAAGGTCAAAGCAGAATTCTCTGAAATAACATAAGCGGGGCCCTTTGAAATGTTCACCATTTCAATGTTGTTTGGTTCATAGTAATTTTACATAGAAAATATTCACAGAGGTACAGTAAAGTAAACTTTACATCGATAAGTTTCTGACAATTAATGACGCAACGAGCACACAGTACGAAAGGTCAACCCTTTGGAAAGCAGTGAAGAGGAAAAGTTGCTCAGAATTATGTTTTAAACAAAATTGATTTTTTACGTAAATTTTAATTTTGCATTCTGGGTTAAGAAAAAAGATGTTAGTTCAAGGTAAAGTTATCTTGTACCAAAAATGAAGTCAAATTTGTTAAGTCGTACTTAAACACATTGTTTTTTTTGTTAAGTCGTTCTTGAAATGGTTAAGGGTTTTTGGTTAAGTCGTACTTAAAATCATTCGGATTATGTTAAGTTGTACCAAGAATCATTCGATTTTTTTTTTATCTTTTTGTACTTAGGTTTCTTTGTTAAGATTAAGAACGCTGCATCTTAAACGTACTTCTAGCGTTGCTTTCGACATTAGCGGAAAACCCACTCGTTGCTTTGCAACGAGCTTTGCTCTAGTTATTCTTTTTTTTTCTTTTTCTGACTTTTTTGGAGCGCTATTTCTCAAAAACTATCCAACCGATTCGCACAAAATTTTCAGGACGGATAAAACATGATCGGTGCTACATTTTATAAAATTTTTAAATGATGACGTCACTTCCGGTTTCAGATATTGACGATTTTGTAAATGTTTAAGGGTCATTTTGTCCACGCATCTTCTCCGAAACTAATCAAGATAGAAGCTTGAAATTTTCAGGGATTGTAGATGAATGTATGTAGATGACCCCCATGCTTCCAATGATGAAATTTGCTAAAGGCCTAAAAGCTCGCCTGGCACCAAATTTTTTCACGAAATTTTTGCATATTTTCTGTGATATCTTTTGATGTATAAATATTTTGTTAAAACATGTAATGCAAAAGTTGTTTTAAATTACACGGGCTTTCGTTTAATATCAAGAAAAAGGGGCTAGCCCCTCAAATTAGGGGCCAAAAGGGCTGTAAATTCTTCTTACAATAACTCTTTACTGAATAATAATTTGTTATTAATTATAGAAGCAAAAATGTTTATTGTTGGGCTGTTTATCTATACAGTACCATACGTAAGATAAATGTTACGTAACTAAGGGTTTCAAGGGGCCAGAAATTCAAAACTTCGATCATTAATATATGAAAAAGGAAACATATTTTGAAAAGCATTGTAGAACAAAAGTTGCTTAAAATAATGTTTTGTACAATATACCACCTTAAATTTTTTTGTTCATGACCCCATTAAGGAGATAAAGGGCTGGCCCCTAAAACACATTTGTAAAGATATCCTAAGAACGGTTAACATTTCGTGAACACTTGTTGAACAAAATATGTTTATATTTGCAAGACCTTTCATCTGATATCAAGAAAAAGGGGCTGGCCCCTTCAATTATGGGTAAAGAGGGGTCTTAAATCTTCTTACAAGAACTCTTTACTGAACAATAATTTGTTATTATTTATAGAAGCAAAAATGTTCATTGTACAGCTGATTATCTATACAGTATCATACCTAAGTCATATATTACGAAATTAGGGGTTTCAAGGGGCCAGAATTCAAAACTTTGATCATTAATATCTGAAAAAGGAGAAATATTTTGAAAAGCAATGTATAACAAAAGTTGTTCAAAATAAATGTTCTTAACAATATGATACCAAACATTTGTTATTAGTGGCCCCGGTAAGGGAATAAAGGGTCGGCCCATAAAACACCGTTGTTTAGATATCTAGAGAACGGTTTACAATTCGTGAACACTTGTAGAACAAAATATGTATATATTAGCGGGACCTTTTATTTGATATCAAGAAAAAGGGGCTGACCCCTCAAATTAGGGGCCAGAAGGGCTACTAAGTGTTTTTATAATAACTCTTTTCTGACCAATAATTTGATATTAATCATAAAGCAACAAAGGAGCTTTTATTAAGCTTAATTTAAAACTGAAATCCGTTTTAAATTTGGACGATGCATTACAGAGATATCAGGGTTTAAAAATTGAGTTTTCCAGAAATTTTGATTCCTCGTCCTTGGTTTGATTAATAGCGTAATGTTCAAAGTAAAATTAACTCGTACCAAAAATAATTGTTAAGTCGTACTTGAACACATTTGGATTTTCTTGTTAAGTCGTTCTTGATATCGGAAAGGTTTTTGTTAAGTCGTACTTAATATCATTCGGATTTTGTTAAGTCGTACCAGGAATAATTCGATTTTTTCATTTTTTTATTTTAATTACTCTTGTTATGTGTTTAAGAGCTCTGCTTCTTACAGGAACTTCCAGCTTTACTTCCGACATTAAAGGAAGACCCACTCGTTGCTTTGCAACGAGCTTTGCTCTAGTTAGGGTTTTCCGTTTTCAACGGAAAACCCTTCTGTTATTCTACGGTTTCTTTTTCTTTATTATTAGGGTCTTCCGTTTCAGACGGAAGACCCTCTTGTTATTCTATTGTTTCTTTTCCTTATTATTATTTTATTTTTTATTTTTTTTCTGACTTTTTTCGAACGCTATTTCTCGTGAACTACTCGACCGATTTGCATGAAATTTACAGGACATATTGAGCATCAAACGTACTTGATATTATAAAATTTTTGGCTGATGACGTCACTTCCGGTTTGAGATTCTGAGGATTTAGTGAATTTTTAAGGACCATTTTGTCCACGTAACTCCTCAAAAAGTAATTGTGATAGAAACGTGAAACTTTCAGGGATTGTAGATGAATGTATGTATATGATCCTATTTATTTGATATTTTGAAAAATGCGCAAAGCGGCGATGCTCGCCCGAGCTCAAAAATTGGCACCAATTTTTTTTACGTAATTTTCGCACATTTTCTGCCCTAGCTTTTAATGTGTAAATATTTTGTTAAGACATGTAATGCAAAAGTTGTTCAAATTTACTTCGACTTTAGTTTGATTTCAATAAAAAGGGGCTGGCTTCTCAAATTAAGGGCCAAAAGGGCTCTAAATTTTTTTTGCAATAACTCTTTACTGAACAAATATTTGTTATCAATTATAGAAGCAAAAATGTTCATTGTACAGCTGTTTATCTATACAGTACCATACCTATGTCATATGTTACGTAATTAGGGGTTTCAAGGGGCCACAAGTCCAAAATTTCGATCATCAATATATGAAAAAGGAGAAATATTTTGAAAAGCATTGTAGAACAAAAGTTGCTTAAAATAATGTTCTGTACAACATGCCACCTTAAATTTTTTTGTTCATGACCCCATTTAGGAGATAGAGGGCCGGCCCCTAAAACACATTTGTAAAGATATCCTAAGAACAGTTAACATTTCGTGAACACTTGTTGAACAAAATATGTTTATATTTGCAAGACCTTTCATTTGATATCAAGAAAAAGGGGCTGGCCCCTCCAATTACCCTCCAATTAGGGGTCAAGAGGGGTCTTAAATCTTCTTACAAGAACTGTTTACTGAACAATAATTTGTTATTAATTATAGAAGCAAAAAAGTTCATTGTACAGCTGTTTATCTATACAGTATCATACCTAAGTCATATATTACGTAATTAGGGGTTTCATGGGGCCAGAATTCAAAACCTTGATCATTAATATCTGAAAAATGAGAAATATTTTAAAAAGCAATGTAGAATAAAATTTGTTCAGAATAATGTTCTGAACAATATGATACTATAAATTTTGTTGTTAGTGGCCCCGGTAAGGAGTTAATGGGTCGGCCCCTAAAATACAGTTGTTTAGATATCTCGATAACAGTTAACCACTCGTGAACATTTGTAGAACAAAATGTTTCTATTACCGAGACCTTTTATTTGATATCAAGAAAAAGGGGCTGACCCCTCAAATTAGGGGCCAGAAGGGCTATTAAGTCTTTTTATAATAACTCTTTTCTGACCAATAATTTGATATAAATCATAAAGCGACAAAGGAGCTTTTATTAAGCTTAATTTAAAACTGAAATCCGTTTTAAAATTGCCCGATGCATTACAAAAATATTGGGATTTAAAAATTGAGTTTTCCGGAAATTTTGATTCCACGTTCTTAGTTAAGAAAATAGTGTTATGTTAAAAGTTAAATTAACTCGTACCTTAAATAATTCGGAAATTGTTCATTCGTACTTGAAGACATTCGGGAATTTTTTTATTAAGTCGTTCTAGAAATTGTAAAGGTTTTTGTTAATTCGTTATTGAAATCATTCAGACATTGCTAAGTTGTACTAAGAATTATTCGATTTTTTAAAAATATTTTTTTTATTTTCTTTGTAGTTGGTTTTAGAACTCTGCTTCTTACAGGAACTTCTATCTTTACTCTCAACACCACCGGAAGACCCACTCGTTGCTTTGCAACGAGCTTTGCTCTAGTTATACTTTTTTTTCTTTTTCTGACTTTTTTGGATCGTTATTTCTCAGAAACTATTCAACCGATTTACACCAAATTTTTAGGAGTTATAAGGCATCAATGTCGCTACTGATTATTAAAATTTCAAATGATTACGTCACTTCCGGTTTCATATACGGTCGATTTTGTAAATTTTTAAGGGTCATTTTGTCCACGCATCTCCTCTGAAACTAATCATGATAAAAGCTTGAAATTTGCAGGGATTGTAGATGAATGTCTGTAGATTTCCCTCCATGCTTCCAATTGCGAAAAATGCACAAGGCCTAGAAGCTCGCCTGAACCTGAAAATAAGCACCAAATTTGTTCACAAAATTTTCGCACATTTTCCGTAATATCTTTTGACGTATAAATATTTTGTTAAAACATGTAATGCAAAAGCTGTTTCAATTTGCACGGGCTTTTATTTGATATCAAGAAAAAGGGGCTGGCCCCTCAAATTAGGGGCCAAGAGGGCTCTAAAGTCTATTTGCAATAACTTTTTAGTGAACAATAATTTGTTATCAATTATAGAAGCAAAAATGTTCATTGTACAGCTGTTTATCTATACAGTACCATACTTAAGTCATATATTACGTAATAAGGGGTTTCAAGGGGCCAGAAGTTCAAAACTTTGATCATTAATATCTTAAAAAGGAGAAATATTTTGAAAGGTAATGTAGAACAAAAGTTGTTCAAAATAATTTTTTGTACAACATGCTACCTTAAATGTTTTTGTTTATGACCCTATTAAGGAGTTAAAGGGTCGGCCCCTAAAACACATTTGTACAGATATCTCAAGAACGGTAAACATTTTGTGAACACTTCTTAAATAAAATATGTTTATAATTACAAGACCTTTCATTTGATGTCAAGAAAAAGGGGCTGGCCCTTCAAATAAGGGGCCAAGAAAGCTCTAATGTCTTCTTACAATAACTCTTTACTGAACAATATTTTGTTATTAATTATAGAAGCAAAAATGTTCATTGTACAGCTGTTCATCTATACATTACCATACCTAAGTCATAAATTACATAATTAGGGGTTTCAAGGGGCCAGAACTCAAAACTCTTATCATTCATATCTGAAAAAGGAGAAATATTTTTAAAAGCAATGTAGAACAAAAGTTCTTCAAATGTTCTTAACAATATGATACCAACAATTTTGTTGTTAGTGGCCCCGGTAAGGGGTTAAAGGGTCGGCCCCTGAAACGCATTTGTACAGATATCTGGAGAACGGTTTACAATTCATAAACACTTGTAGAACAAAATATGTTTATATTAGCGAGACCTTTTATTTGATATCAAGAAAAAGTGGCTGACCCCTCAAATTAGGGGATAGATGGGCTACTAAGTCTTTTCATAATAACTCTTTTCTGACCAATAATTTGATATTAATCATCAAGCAGCAAAGAAGCTTTTATTAAGTTTAATTTAAAACCGAAACCCGTTTTAAAATCGGACGATGCATTACAGAGATATCGGGGTTTAAAAAATTGATTTTTCCGGAAATTTTGATTCCGCGTCCTTGGTTTAAAAAATAGCGTAATGTTTAAAGTATAATTAACTCGTACCAAAAATAATTGTTATGTCGTACTTGAACACATTCGGATTTTTTTTAAAAGTCGTTCTTGAAATTGGAAAGGTGTTTGCAAAGTCGTACATAAAATCATTCGTATTTTGTTAAGTCGTACCAGGAATAAATCGATTTTTTCATCTTTTATATTTTAGTTACTCTTGTTATTGGTTTAAGAGATCTGCTTCTTACAGGAACTTCCAGCTTTACTTCCGACATTCACGGAAAACCCACTTGTTGCTTTGCAACGAGCTTTGCTCTAGTTATACTTTTTTTTCTTTTTCTGACTTTTTTGGATCGTTATTTCTCAGAAACTATTCAACCGATTTACACTAAATTTTTAGGAGTTATAAAGCATCAATGTCGCTACTGATTATTAAAATTTCAAATGATTACGTCACTTCCAGTTTCAGATATGGACGATTTTGTAAATTTTTAAGAGTCATTTTGTCCACGCATCTCCTCTGAAACTAATCATGATAAAAGCTTGAAATTTGCAGGGATTGTAGATGAATGTTAGTAGATTTCCCTCATTGCTTCCAATTGCGAAAAATGCGCAAGGCCTAGAAGCTCGCCTGAACCTGAAAATTAGCACCAAATTTTTTCACAACATTTTCGCATATTTTCCGTAATATCTTTTGATGTATAAATATTTTGTTAAAACATGTAATGCAAAAGCTGTTTCAATTTGCACGGGCTTTTATTTGATATCAAGAAAAAGGGGCTGGCCCCTCAAATTAGGGGCCAAGAGGGCTCTAAAGTCTATTTGCAATAACTTTTTAGTGAACAATAATTTGTTATCAATTATAGAAGCAAAAATGTTCATTGTACAGCTGTTTATCTATACAGTACCATACTTAAGTCATATATTACGTAATTAGGGGTTTCAAGGGGCCAGAAGTTCAAAACTGTGATCATTAATATCTGAAAAAGGAGAAATATTTTGAAAAGCAATGTAGAACAAAAGTTGTTCAAAATAATGTTTTGTACAACATGTTACCTTAAATGATTTTGTTTAAGACCCCATTTAGGAGTTATAGGGTCGGCCCCTAAAACACATTTGTACAGATATCTCAAGAACGGTAAACATTTTGTGAACACTTGTGAAACAAAATATGTTTATATTTACAATACCTTTCATTTGATGTCAAGAAAAAGGGACTGGCCCCTTAAATTAGGGGCCAAGAGGTCTCTAATGTCTTCTTTCAATAACTTTTTACTGACCAATATTTTGTTATTAATTATAGAAGCAAAAATGTTCATTGTACAGCTGTTCATCTATACATTACCATACCTAAGTCATATATTACGTAATTAGGGGTTTCAAGGGGCCAGAACTCAAAACTCTGATCAATAATATCTGAAAAAGGAGAAATATTTTAAAAGCAATGTAGAACAAAAGTTCTTCAAAATAATGTTCTTAACAATATAATACTAAAAATGTTGTTGTTAGTGGCCCCGGTAAGGGGTTAAAGGGTTGGCCCCTAAAACGCATTTGTACAGATATCTCGAGAACGGTTTACAATTCATGAACACTTGTAGAACAAAATATGTTTATATTAGCGAGACCTTTTATTTGATATCAAGAAAAAGGGGCTGACCCCTCAAATTAGGGGCCAGAAGGGCTACTAAGTCTTTTCATTATAACTCTTTTCTGACCAATAATTTGATATTAATCATCAAGCAGGAATGAAGCTTTTATTAAGTTTAATTTAAAACCGAAACCCGTTTTAAAATCGGACGATGCATAACAGAGATATCAGGGTTTAAAAATTGAGTTTTCCGGAAATTTTGATTCCGCGTCCTTGGTTTAAAAAATAGCGTAATGTTTAAAGTAAAATTAACTCGTACCAGAAATAATTGTTATGTCGTACTTGAACACATTCGGATTTTTTTGTTAAGTCGTTCTTGAAATCGGAAATGTGTTTGTTAAGTCGTACTTAAAATCATTCGTATTTTGTTAAGTCGTACCAGGAACAATGCGATTTTTTTCATCTTGTATATTTTAGTTACTCTTGCTATTGGTTGAAGAGCTCTGCTTCTTACAGGAACTTCCAGCTTTACTTCCGACTTTAACGGAAGACCCACTCGTTGCTTTGCAACGAGCTTTGCTCTAGTTATTATTAATTTTTTTTTTCCCGCAAAATGTGTGCACGAGATTTCTCGAACATTTTTTGTCTGATTGCTATGAAACTTTCAGGGTATGTAGATGATATTAATATCTCTAGACGTTTTTTTCAAATTTTTAAAATTCACTTCCGGTTATGAAGTTATTGCCCTTTAATTGAAAATTGGGGGGTCTTTTGTCCAGAGTTGATCTCGGGAACTACAGATGATAGATGCATGAAATTTGGCAAAATTGTCGGTAACATTTTATAATTTTGCTGGCATGAAAATTTTGGTAATTTCTTTGTTAGTTTTTGAGCTATTTGTCGCCAAAGTTTAAGATTTTTTCGGAGCTGAAATTTTGTTGCTTTTTGTATTATAACCTTTAAACTAAAAATATTTTGTTAATACATATAGAACAAAAGTTGTTTAGAATAACGAGAGCTTTCATTTAAAATTAAGAAAAAAGGGCTGGCCCCTATAATTAGGGGTCAGCAGCTCATACACGTATTTTTCTGATAGCAAAAATCGTTATCATTTTATGAAAAAAAATTAATTTAGTTATTGTTAATATATTAAATAATGTCATTTGGTATCAAATTAAACAAGTTCTGTCCTATATTTTTTTTCAAATTTCATAAAACAAATATGTGAGAATCGTACATGAACGAGTTAATATGTCTACATAGACACACAAGCGAACAAATGCCACATTAAGGCCCAGACATTTACTGCATTACGTTGTGTTGCGTCTTAGATAAATTGTTGTGATTCAATTTCATTTTTTTCATCTATATCATTTATGAATTCAATGAACACACATTATTTAAACGTTCTATGTGCAACTATTTGTCGGGGCGCCCCTGTTTGTGACCCCCGCGCGCGCGCGCGCGCCGAATGTAAACAGTAACGAACGGCATTGTAGAAAAGAGAGAGCCGTAATGCAGAAGAGAAGTTGTGTATTCTTTCGGTGTACACATGCATTTTCAATTTGCTGTGAAACATATGAACATGCACAGGGAACAATACTACATATTTGTTAAAGGAGGATATTTTTCTCGTGTGAATCGTTTACGAGGAAATTCTGACAGCCACACTTCTGTCGACGATCAGCCGTTGATAAGCTACGAGTAATAAAGGAGAAAAGATGGACATTAAAGTGTGTGATTTATGTGGATGTTACTGAAGAAGGTGAGGCTTTTACTCCTTTTAAAGTTTCTTGTTAACTGGTTAAAATTTAGTATATAGTATAGATGTACATGTAAGTACGTGCACACTGTTAGATGTTTTTGTTATGGTGTGGGTGTTTGTTTACTAACGTGTAATTTTTACATGTTTCGTGGGTGTTTAGACTCGCTCGAGGTTCATGGGGGACTGGAAAGGGTAACTGAATTTATCTATTTAAAAAAATAACAGATTGTGAATTTTCAACTCAAAATTCAAAGCAGGGTCTAATTAGAAACATGTCATATATTCTTGTGCAGAGGACTCCAAATGTAGTCATGAATACCCTGTAGACATAACTTCAAGTAAATAAAATTGTATACTTTTCACTTCAGAGTTAAAACATGACTTTAATATCTTTATGATGCCGATCATTGTATCATTAAAGAGGTATAGCAGACCAACGGGTACCCGGTACATGTACTTGTACATGTAGGTTACAAGTTAGAACTATGCCTACCATTCTACCAGTTCACATAATTTTTCTTGTTTAGCAGTTATGATGTGTACTTAAATTGTCCTTGTTAATGTTTTAAATGTAATTTTTTATTCTCTTTTTTTAATCTGACTACTGGCAGTACTGGCGTGCGAGCAGTTCTCGCCGAGGACCATTTCTCGCTGGTGCACTGTTACATCATATTTTCGTATATAATTTTATGTGTTGATAAAATGACGTAACAATGCACTGGTGAGAAATGGTACTCGGCGAGAACTGATCGCACGCCAATATTGATTAATTACAGACAAAAACTGAAGGTTGCGAGTGTTATTTTTTATTGAACAACATTGTTTAAAATAATTCTTTATATATGTGACGATCAGACCGGTTTGAATACCAGTGCCAGATGGTAGTTGGAAGAGCACCTGACTAGAGATTCAGGGGGCCCAAGTTCAAATCCCGGTTTGGTCCTTCATTATTTCTCCCATCCTGTTACAATATTGGTGTTGTGACCAACCCCTGGAACTAACAGGTTAACTCGATCCTGCCAGGGATGATCTTTGAGGGTGAAGATCATTTAAGGGGGAGGAATGTGACGGTCAGACTGGTTTGAATACCGGTGCCAGATACATGTAGCTCAGTTGGTAGAGCACTTGACTAGAGATTCAGAGGGCCAGGTTCGAATCCCACTTTGTTCCATCGTTATTTCTCCCATCTTTTACATATACATATATATCAGATATATGACAGATGATGAAGGTCATCACATGTTTTGCAAGATGCAATAAGTGTTAAAAACCTTTACAGAATACATTTAAGTGAATATTTATGTTTCTTGTTATTATTTGGTGTGGTTTTCTTGACAGTGTCGCATAAACAATTTACCCGCTCCTAAAACACAAACTTTCTTTTTGTGGATTCAGCTTACCGCTGATTGGCTGCTGTTGCAGCAGATAAATAAGATATGCACGCACAAAACACAATGAACTTATCAGAGAATGAGTTGAGTTTATTTAAACTGTTGGAATTTGGGTATTTTTTTTTAAAATGTATACTTGTGACAAAACATATATGTGGTACATACAGCTGTAGCTTTATGAAGAAAATTTTGGTTAGACCATATATACCTATCATGCAAGTAAATGATATTTACAAAAAACTTGCAATTTATGGCGCACAAAATATATGCTAGTTTTATAAAGATTGACATACATGTAATGTACCACATTCTTTGAAGAATAATCTATTAAAAATTCTTCATTAAGTTTACTCATACATGTTTTATGCTTATTACACGTAGTATTGTTTTTAAAACATGTAATTTATAAGAAAATAAACAAAAACCCTCGCTAAATTTATTTGCAAACAAAAAATACACAGTAGAATTGATAAAAAATGGTATACCAGAAGCTAATACCAGTACATGTACTTTGACGCTGTTCGGTGGGTAATATTCGTTTGTAATTTACGAATTGAAATATTGACTGTTGCACTACAAGTATGGTAATAAACTCTCTCTCTCTCTCAAACTCTCTCTCTTTCTCAATTTGATAAGTGTTTATACCTATGAAAATTTTTTAATATTATATTATGACTTGATATGCAAATTTTTGATCTTGTACTGCCTAAATGTTATGTCATGTATTGGGATATGTCATACTTATTACACTGCATGGTCAGTGTATTTTTTACAGAAATACTATGCATATGTTAATGTAAACACAGCTATTACTAGTACATGTATGTAAACACAGCTAATTATTTTTAAGGCGTCGAGCTAATGCTCGGCAGCCTTCTAGCGATCGTCTGGATTGGCAATCGTCCAAAAATTCATGCACTGCACCGCCTTTTTGATGCGCATAAAAAAATAAGTTCCTTGAAGTATTAAACGTATTACAAGATTTGTATTCCTTTTATTCAACTTAATTGTGTACAAGAAACCCAACTTTGCCTCCCTGGTTATTGACAACTCATTGCATTAGTATAAATTTGCTTAATCAAGAAATGGCGGATGAATACAATAAGGTGCAATGTAAACATTCACCAAAATATTATTTAAGTTTATCGCTTACATTTTGATTGGAGACTGTGCCCGATAGAAATAAAATTTGATATGTAAATGTATTTGTTATCGGGCATGGTCTTCAAAATAATTGTAAGCGATAAACTTATCTAGAGATTTTGTTACAATTAATAAACACGATAATGCAGTTGGTTTGGTCGAGCATTTTAGATAGCACGTGTTGTGGATTTGTTTGTAAACAACCATAGCATAGGTAATCTTGTTTCAAACGGGAATTGAAATAAATAAAAGTATGTTTTATTATTATAATTAGGGACACACTGTTAATGTATTCAAATTATGAGCCTGTGAAATGTGCAAAGACTTTTTAAAGCAGAAAGAAAATAATAATTTTTTTTTAACTTTGAAATTTCTTCGATTTTTGTAACCATGATAAGTTATTGTATTATAAACTCATCACTACATATTTTATAACGAAATATACTGATTATTGTTTTTGAAACAGCACAAAACGTAATTCATTTCCTTTTTTATTCTAATATTATTTGATAAACGACTATATATATTAGTACAGAATTTCAAATTATTGATATCATTCTATATAAAAGAAAATGTCAGCTTGACGCCTTTGTGGCCGTTCCGGCCTTTGATTTTTATTTATTTCAGCTCAAAACAGACTCTTGTTACCACATGGCTTTTACCGGTACCTGTTGATTCTTGTGGGTCAGCTCCTGAGATTAACCTGTCACCTCTATCCACATGCATATTCCTTGTGTTCTACAGACTATTTACTGGTAATTCAAATTAAATCCGATAATGCATGAACAATAATGGAACTTGAAGAAAGCATCATGCCATGTTGTGGTTTGTGTTTGATAAGAAATTATGAAAACAAAATTAAGGCTGTTTAAAGAAATTCATAATTGCTGTGAAAATTTGTTTTTCAATAAAAGTATACAATTATGTTTCCTTTATTTTTTATTTCATAAAGATATTTAGATGTGTTTACATAATTGAAACCCCCCCCCCCCCCCCTCTATTTAATTGTCTGCATTAAGATTACATGTAGGATATGTAAATGTACATTTGACTTTGAAATAACATCTGCTATGATAATTACTTTTGAAATGAACAAGAAACAACCTATTTCTACCTTTCTAAGGTATATATGCATAAAAAAGTAGAAAAACATGTCAAATTTGAACATTTTTCATTGAAATCAACTCTGTCTCCAGCTACCTGGGTGTGTTTGAATTTAATTCTAATTTAAGGCAGATGTCTAACTTGTAGGTTGTAACTTACTGTTTTAGCATGGTTAGAAGAAGACTAGAAATCAGAATAGATTAGATATTCACTAAATATGATTGTTAGCTTACTTTTTTCATGAAAACAAGAAATCACAAGCAGGACAGCTGTCTATTTGTTAATTAAAATGGTACAAATCTTACAATAAACAAATAAAGATCACATTTTAGAATCATTGATGATTGTTTTCAAATATGTGTGAGAAATGACTCAAGGAAATTGCCACATGTTTCATAAAATTAGGTAAAACATTTCAAACCATGACTTTTTATGAAAATCAAAAGATTGGGGGGTGGGGGGTATACATGTAAGGGTATTTCTAAGTGATGTGAAGCTTTTATCATGATTATATCATGTAGGCATATGTTGTATTGAATAAGGTTTCTTTTTAAAGGTGGTTGAACAAAAGTTGACCTCTAAAAGGTCAGATAAAGATGTTTTACTATGGAGAGCCCTGTAAATCTGTGTTTACTAAAGGAAATTGGAAATGGTGGGTTCACTTAAATGGCCATATTTTTATTAAACCTCAATGGAATTGGCAATATGTGGTATTCTTTTTCTCAGAATTGCATTAGCTTTCTTATTCTAAGACAAACCCTCTTTTCATAAAAATGTTAGTGTACTAAGTTAAAGATACAAGGAACAGTTTCGGATAAAGTACCGTCAATATTTTTGTAAAATTGAGAGTGACTGTACTTGAAGGTTTATCATTGTTGCGTAGATTCATGAAATGAATTTTAATGATTACCAATAGTTAGAGGGATGTCTCTTGTTGGAATTGGTAAGCAATATTAAGGCCTCTAATTTTAAGTACATGAGAAGCAGAAATAAATTGCGAAACTTGCGGCTATGACAGATATGTTGACTTTACAGTGAAATTGAAGGTTACAAACGGGAGGTTATATAACATGAAATGTAGGTGGATGGGATATTATATGCCTATTTAGTATTTACTGGGTATGAGGACAATAGCAAGTTTATTGTCCCCCAAGACAGCAAATATTTAATGAGGCAAAGCCAAGGGAAATAGTAGCTGTTGAATGGGACAATAAACTTGCTATTGTCCGAATAGTCAGTTAATTGGTATTTCATTATACAGAAGAAAACTTTATTTGTCTGCGATGCAGAATTTCTTGATGATAAACAAATTAGAGTTAAATCAAACTTTGTATTTAATGCGGCGATCTCATTAGGTCAGAGGTGTTCCGAGTTTAAGGTGATATGGGACACTTCCATGTTGTGACGTATTGTTTATCGAAATAAACAATAAAATAAAGTGTAATTATATAAGTACATGTAGTTTCTTCTCAAAAATGGTCACCTAACTCCTTAGCACAGTGGGTTAGAGGGTTTACTAGGAACCTGTAAGTCATGAGTTCGAATCCCGCTGGGGTTTTTACAATTTTTACCTTTTCAAATATTTTTAAAAGCTATTTTTTGGTTAAATATTGTAAAATTTGAAAATTCTAAACCGGTGAAAAGTTTTCAATTATATAGTACTTTAATCCACATTAATATCGACAGATGTCCTATACCACCTTAAAAAGGAGGGAAATCAAATTCTGCTAAAGAATGGTTTTGATGACTATTCACCATGGGCAGATAGCATGGATACTATTTTAGATAAAAAGGCATGTTTATGCGGGCGCCTTCTAGTGATCAATTTGTCGGTCTGTCCATCCGAGATGGCTTGACAGGAGCATAGCTTCTCTCCCCTTGGCCCAATCTGGCTCATACCTCATCCACAGGGTTCCTTTGGTTGAAGGATGTGCAGTGACCTTGAACCATGTTTTTAGGTATAAGGTTAAGGTCATAGCAGAATTATATATATAAAATCCTTGTCTGGGGCATATCTTTTTTCCCTTTGGTCCAATCTGGCTAATACTCACAGAGTGTCTCTATGGTTAAACGATGTGCAGTGACCTTGCATGAAATTTCTAGGTAACGGGTGAAGATCATATCGGATCACGCAAAAATCCTTTTTTGAGAGCATATATAATTTCTACTAACCCCTATTTGGCTCAGACTTCACATAAGCAGAGCTTTTGAGTAAAGGGTGAAAGGGTGTGTAGTGACCTTGAACCTATTTTCAGTGAAAAGAAACTGTGAAGGTCATATCAGAATTATATTTTTAAAAATCCTTGTCCGGAGTATATCTTCTCTCCCTTTGCTCCATTCAGCCTCATACTTTACCCACATGATGCCTTTGTTCAAAATATATGCAATGACCTCGAATGATATTTGTAGATGAAGAGTCAAGGTCATATCAGATCACACAAAAATCCATATTTTAAGAGCATAGATATACTCTCCTTTTAGCCCCTATTTGGCTAATATTTTACCTTTACAGAGTTTATTGGTTAATGTCGTGCAGTGACCTTGAACCAAGTCTGTCAATGTGAAGGTCATAGCAGATCTTTTTAAAATTAGTTTTAAATAGTAGATTATTTTCCAAATATGCTTAATCTTGGTCAGATTGAACAAAAATGCATGTATGTTAGGGGGAATGAAATTGAATTAAAAGTTCTATGCCAGCTGGAAAAATTTCAAGTTATAGGTCAAGGTCAAAGCAGAATTCTCTGAAATAACATAAGCGGGGCCCTTTGAAATGTTCACCATTTCAATGTTGTCTGGTTCATAGTAATTTTACATAGAAAATATTCACAGAAGTACAGTAAAGTAAACTTAACATCGATAAGTTTCTGACAATTAATGACGCAACGAGCACACAGTACGAAAGGTCAACCTTTTGAAAAGCAGTGAAGAGGAAAAGTTGCTCAGAATTATGTTTTAAACAAAATTGATTTTTTACATAAATTTTAATTTTGCATTCTGGGTTAAGAAAATAGATGTTAGTTCAAGGTAAAGTAAACTTGTACCTAAAATGAAGTCAAATTTGTTATGTCGTACTTAAACACATTGGTTTTTTTTGTTAAGTCGTTCTTGAAATGGTTAAGGGTTTTTGGTTAAGTCGTACTTAAAAACATTCGGATCATGTTAAGTTGTACCAAGAATCATTCGATTTTTTTTTATCTTTTTGTACTTAGGTTTCTTTGTTACTAGATTAAGAACTCTGCTTCTTAGACGTACTTCTAGCGTTGCTTTCGACATTAGCGGAAAACCCACTCGTTGCTTTGCAACGAGCTTTGCTCTAGTTATTCTTTTTTTTTTTCTGAATTTTTTGGAGCGCTATTTATCAAAAACTATCCAACCGATTCGCACAAAATTTTCAGGAAAAATAAAGCATGATCGGCGCTACATTTAATAAAATTTTTAAATGATGACGTCACTTCCGGTTTCAGATATTAACGATTTTGTAAATTTTTTAGGGTCATTTTGTCCACGCATCTCCTCCGAAACTAATCAAGATATAAGCTTGAAATTTTCAGGAATTGTAGATGAATGTATGTAGATGTACCCCCATGCTTCCAATGATGAAAATTGCTAAAGGCCTTCAAGCTCGCCTGAACCTGAAAATTGGCACCAAATTTTTTCACGAAATTTTTGCACATTTTCTGTGATATCTTTTGATGTATAAATATTTTGTTATAAGATGTAATGCAAAAGTTGTTTCAAATTACACGGGCTTTCGTTTGATATCAAGAAAAAGGGACTGGCCCCTCAAATTAGGGGCCAAGAGGGCTGTAAAGTCTTCTTACAATAACTCTTTACTGAATAATAATTTGTTATTAATTATAGAAGTAAAAATGTTCATTGTTCGGCTGTTTATCTATACAGTACCATACCTAAGTCATATGTTACGTAATAAGGGGTTTAAAGGGGCCAGAATTTCAAAATTTCGATCATTAATATCTGAAAAAGGAGAAATATTTTGAAAAGCATTGTAGAACAAAAGTTGCTTAAAATTATGTTCTGTACAATATGCTACCTTAATTTTTTTTGTTCATGACCCCATTTAGGAGATAAAGGGCCGACCTCTAAAACACATTTGTAAAGATATCCTAAGAAGGGTTAACATTTCGTGAACACTTGTTGAACAAAATATGTTTATATTTGCAAGACCTTTCATTTGATATCAAGAAAAAGGGGCTGGCCCCTCCAATTAGGGGTCAAGAGGGGTCTTAAATCTTCTTACAAGAACTGTTTACTGAACAATAATTTGTTATTAATTATAGAAGCAAAAATGTTCATTGTACAATTGTTTATCTATACAGTATCATACCTTAGTCATATATTACGTAATTAGGGGTTTCAAGGGGCCAGAAGTTCAAAACTTTGATCATTTTAAAATATCTGAAAAAGCAGAAATATTTTTTAAAAGCAATGTAGAACAAAATAATGTTCTGAACAATATGATACCATAAATGTTGTTATTAGTGGCCCCGGTAAAGAGTTAAAGGGTCGGCCCCTAAAATACAGTTGTTTAGATATCTCGATAACGGTTAACCATTCGTTAACATTTGTAGAACAAAATATGTTTATATTAGCAAGACCTTTTATTTGATATAAAAAAAAGGGGTGACCCCTCAAATTAGGGACCAGAAGGGCTATTAAGTCTTTTTATAATAATTCTTTTCTGACCAACAATTTGATAAAAGTCATAAAACAACAAAGGAGCTTTTATTAAGCTTAATTTAAAACTGAAATCCGTTTTAAAATCGGACGATGCATTACAAAAATATTGGGATTTAAAAATTGAGTTTTCCGGAAATTTTGTTTCCACGTTCTTGGTTAAGAAAATAGGGTTATTTTAAAAGTTAAATTAACTCATACCTAAAATAATTCGGAAATTGTTAATTCGTACTTGAAGACATTCGGGACTTTTTTTATTAAGTCGTTCTAGAAATTGTAAAGGTTTTTGTTAATTCGTTCTTGAAATCATTCAGACATTGTTAAGTCGTACTAAGAATTATTCGATTTTTTTTTTAAATTTTTTATTTTCTTTGTAGTTGGTTTTAGAACTCTGCTTCTTACAGGAGCTTCTATCTTTACTCTCGACACCACCGGAAGACCCACTCGTTGCTTTGCAACGAGCTTTGCTCTAGTTCTTCTTCTTCTTCTTCTTCTTCATCCAAATTTGTCCAGGCCGTAACTTAAATACCCTTTGAGATTAAGACTTCAAACTTAGAACATAGGTAGATGGTATTGAGAACGAATGCACGCCACCAAAAGTTATGACCTTGACCTATTTTGTTTTTCAAGGTCAAACTTTTTATAAAAAATATTGTCTGGACCATAACACAAGACTCCTTTAACATACAGAATATTAACTTGTATCATAGATAGATGGTATATAACCTAGTTGAACCTTACCAAAATGTTTGACCTTGACCTAGAATTTTTATTTCAAGGTCATATTAGAAAAAACTTCATTGTTCAACTCCTGAATATACTTTGACAGAAGGACTTCAAACTTTAAACAAAGAATAATAATACACTCAGGTGTACTATTGAATAACATTTGACCTTGACCTTGATTAACTCAAGGTCAAATTAAGAAAAAAATAATAAAATTTTGTTCTGGTCATAACTTTAATACCCTTTGACACTAAGACTTCAAACTTGGAACATAGGTAGATGATATTGAGAAGGAGTGCACGCCACCAAAAGTTTTGACCTTGACCTATTTTGTTTTTCAAGGTCAAGCTTTTCATAAAAAATATTGTCTGGACCATAACACATGACTCCTTTAACATACAGACTTTTAACTTGTATCATAGATAGATAGTATATAACCGAGTTGAACCTTACCAAAAATTTTGACCTTGACCTAGAATTTTTATTTCAAGGTCATACTAGAAAAAACTTCATTGTTCAACTCCTGAATATACTTTGACAGAAGGACTTCAAACTTTAAACAAAGATCAATAATAATACACTCAGGTGTACTATTGAATAACATTTGACCTTGACCTTGTTTTGCTCAAGGTCAAATTAAGAAAAAGGTAATAAAATTTTGTCTGGGTCATAACTTAAATACCCTTTGACACTAAGACTTCAAACTTAGAACATAGGTAGATGGTATTGAGAAGGAGTGCACACCACCAAACGTTTTGACCTTGACCTATTTTGTTTTTCAAGGTCAAGCTTTTCATAAAAAATATTGTCCTGACCATAACACAAGACTCCTTTAACATACAGACTTTTAACTTGTATCATAGATAGATGGTATATAACCTAGTTGAACCTTATTAAAAATTTTGACCTTGACCTAGAATTTTTATTTCAAGGTTATATTAGAAAAAACTTCATTGTTCAACTCCTGAATATACTTTGACAGAAGGACTTCAAACTTTAAACAAAGAACAATAATAATACACTTAGGTGTAATATTGATTTATATATGACCTTGACCATGTTTTACTCAAGGTCAAATTAAGAAAAAGATAATAAAATTTTGTCTGGGTCTGGGTAACATATAGCTGACATCATTCTTATTCAATTGTTAAATTTGCCCCATATTACAATCCTTGGGGAGAAGGGGAGACATGTGTTTTTTTGTAAAAAAAAACAACAATACCCACTAGTTAGTTTTGGGTTAGACCGGATTAGTTTGTTTATTTTTAATTTCTAATTTTTAGATACTATGAATTATTTTAGGCCGGCACATATATACGGACAGTGTCAATTGCGTTACGAGAACGACTGTTTGGGGTTCAACTTAACCGGTACGGCTAGATTGAGTGTGCGGACATCCCTGCTCTTTCAAATCTTCGTGTGATTTAACCTACGATACAGAGTGTGCGGTCATCCCTGCTTTGTATCGCATTAATACCAGTGTACGGTCATCCCTGCTTGTATTGGTGGTGGTTGCGGCGGAGCACTAGTGTGTGGTTATCCCTGCTGATGCTTGGCCTTTCTAGCGCAAGTGTGCGGCACTCTCTGCTTGCGTTAGGTTGCGTAGTTGGCGCAAGTGTGCGGTCATCCCTGCTTGCGTTAACGTTGGTACCTGACCAGTTGCGTAGGTGTGCGGTCATCCCTGCCTGCGTAACGTTGAGTCCCTATATATGTGCAGGAGCGGTGATTAAAGTCTGCACTTGTAAATATTGGCAGCAATCAGGGCTATCCGATTCTATCTCGGGTACGGGCCCGCGGGGATCACAGGCAGTGCACGTTACAGTTTTAGTTAGTAGTTCATTAGAACACTCTTGGACAAACCAACCCTTAAAATTTCTTTAAATGTCAATATCTCAAAAAACGGAAATGACTTCATCAACCGAAAAAATTTCCTATAAGGTTCTAAAAATAGTTAGTCAGATCTTAAAATGTCGTGCAAAGCGGTGAAAAAAATGTCGGTACTTGGGACTTTAACCCGGGTTGCCTGGGCACATGTCAAGAACTCTAACGACTGAGCTCCTCGGACTGTCGCTTCAAGACTTTGATGCTTAATATCTCGGGAATGGTCGATGGATTTCAAAATAAATTACATATTCGGAATCAGTCAAGGGTCACTATCAACCCTACAGATATATAAAAAAAATATCAAAAAAGAAAAAAGTTGAAAAAATCCATTTCTCTCTTTCCTTCCGGTGACGACTGGCTGGAAGTGACGGACGCTAAGCATTCAACCTAAGGGCATCCTTCCAAAGGTAGATCTATCATCGCTGAAAATTTGAAGTTTCTATTTTCGACCATTATTTAAATATTTGCTGGACAAAATGAATTTTTGAAAAAAGGAAATTGAACGACGTTGACGAACGGAAGTGACGTCATATTCGAAAAGATAGGTATGGATAGCTTTAGGTACTGTCTTCTATCTGTTAAATTTTCGTGAAAATCAGTTGAATTTTTCTTTAAATATTCCGTTTTAAAAAACTTGGTGCAGGAAAAATAAATTCTAAAAAAATGTATTCTAACAATTTAAGGCCATTTCAAACTGCCAGTATGAAAGCTATCACATTTAGAGTGCATATAGAAAAAAAATATTTAAAGGGACATGGACACGATTTGAGATCAAAAAATTTATTTTTATTTTTTATGTATAAAATGGTTTGCTGGTGCATTTTAAATGATTGACCAACATATTGAATGTTAAAGTTAAGATACAAGCGAGATACAGAGGTTAAAATTGATTGTTATGTAAACAAAGCTCGAGTCGTATAGTTGTTTACAAAAAATGAAACGTAGAGAATTACCATTTCTTAAACAAAATGACTTGTAAAAACGATTTAAACTAATTCAATATATTCATAAATAATGTTATCAACAAAAGAAAAATACATTTGATTGAAACTTACACAAATACAACACATATTTAAAAATGACAATATTCGAGCTTTGTTTACAAAACAAAGAATTATGAACTCTGTCTTTTGCTAATTACTTGATATTTGACTCTGAAATTTTGACATAGCATTATATCCTTCTATATTTATAAGTATAAACATTGAAAATGGAAAAATAAAATTTGAAAATTTTAAGTCAAATCGTGTCCAAGTCCCTTTAACCATGAATAAGTACAGTTTAGCAACATAACACGACTATAACTTTTGAAATAATAGATCAAACTCACTGAAAATAGGAACATTCGTAACTCATTATATATCCTATCCAAATCTGCAAAGAAATGTCAACCTAGCCGGGTAAAAAATTAGGAATTGTAGTCTGTCGAAAAAGGCACATGTTCTACCTGCTGCGCATGTTCCAGGGTTGTCCGTACTTGTTTCTTTTCCGGTTTTGGCTCGTGAAAATTCTCAAAGAAATATGATAACTAAAGTTAGAAATCGTGGACGCAATATTTAAGGATTCATAGATGATCGGCGCCACGTGATTTTGACAAACTGCTGAAAGCTCAAGTGAGCTTTTCTGATCACATTTTGTCTCTCGTCCGTCTGTCCGCATGTCTGTCTGTAAACTTTTTACATTTTCAACATCTTCTCAAGAACTACTGGGCCAATTACAACTAAACTTGGCACAAATCGTCCTTAGGCAAAGGGAATTTAATGTTGTGAAAAATAAGGGCCACACCCTTTATTCAAGGGGAGATAATTAGAAATTAGTGAAAAATTTTGAGAAATATTCAAACGTCTTCTCAAGAACCATTAAACCAGGAAAGCTGAAACTTGTGTGGAAACATCCTCAGGCAATGTAGATTCAAAGTTGTGAAAATCATGACCGGGGAGGGTGGGACCACCACGGGGGTGGTATAAGCTTCTCAAAAACTAATCGGCCAGGAAAGCTGAAACTTGTGTGCAGGTATCCTCAGGTAGTGTAGATTAAAAGTTGTGAAAATCATGATCCTCAGGGGAAGGGTTTGGCCACAATGCGGGTCAAAATTTAACAAAAGAATATATAGAGTAAATCCTTAAAAATCGTCTTCTTAGAAACTAATTAGCAAGGAAAACTAAAACTTGTGTGGAAGTACATGTATCCTAGGTAGTGTAGATTCAAAGTTGTGAAAATCATGATCCACAAGGGTAGGGTGGGGCCACAATGGGGAGTAAAAATTTAACATAGTAATATATTAAATAAATCATTAAAAATCTCAGAAACTAATCAGACAGGAAAGCTGAAACTTGTGTGGAAACATCATTAGGAAGTGTAGATTCAAAGTTGTGAAAATCATAACACACCCGGGAGTAGGGTGGGGCCACAATAGGGAGGGGGTCGAAGTTTTACATTGGAATATGTAGAGTAAATCTTTCAAAATCTTCTTCTCAAAAACTAATGAGCCAGAAAAGCATCCTCATGTACAGACCCTGCAACGTGCTACTACACCAGTTCCACGGTTCGGTTCTTTACGCTTTATGAACGGTACGGTTCGCTTTGTGAATGGTACGGTTCGTTTTGTGAACGGTACGGTTCGCTTTGTGAACGGTACGGTACGCTTTGTGAACGGAACGGTTCGCTTCTTGCACGGTACGCTTTGCTAAAAATAGCTGCACGCTTTGTGAACGGTTTGCTCGCTTTATTAATGAGGTAGGCGTGGCCTGAACGCTTTGATTTTTCTCCATATAATTTTGTTTAGTTTTTGCCCGATCTACTTCAGCAAGGTGGTAATTATGACAAGAATTTTTCTTTTTTTATATGATATATTACAAAAGAATTTCAATTGATCTATTTAAAATCAGAACGTCCATCCGTTCCCCCGTTTTTGATACGTTGCGTGAATCGTGTACTCAGTGACAACTGGGAAGCGGGGGTAATTTGAATTTTGATCAGTCTGTTATTATTAGTATTTAATTTAGATTAATGTAATCATTCAGATAGATTAAAAGAACTGTTTGACTTTAATCCGATATATTTTTGTTAATTCAGCGAGCTGTCGATAATTTTACAAAGCATCTTGAGTTTTTAGTTCTATACATGTACTTGAGTTGAAGTCATTAAATACTTCTAATTCATTTAAAATTCTATAACAAATTGCCCCTACTTTATTCCGATATTTTTTTTAGTTTAGTTTCCTTTATCGTTGTCTTGATTCTCGGCTAGATTTTATGATTCATAATTCGTATGATCATTCTTTATTGCGTACTACTGTAGTACTATTGCCGATCGCCGATTGCCTTAGTGAATAGACGATGTAAAATTAATGGATAGATAAGAAATCTTGAAATCAACTGTTGTATAGATTTTTGACACGAATTTTTATTCATTTAAATATTAATTCTATGATTTTCTGCACTTGTTTGTATACATAGATCATACCTACATCAAACCCGTCATCGCTTCTCTTATCTGAACTAAGATCGCGTGTATAGTCAAAATATGACTATTAGTTTTTGTTTTTCCGTTAAACTATACATGTTCATGTAACATATTTCATACGATATGTACACAACTGGATATACACAACAAGTCAATAACTTTTATTTATATAATGGCGATATTTATCATTCTGTTGAACAAGTGTCCGTTCTTCACTGTATGCATGCGATTTAGCTGACGTTTTACAAATGCTGACTGACCTGTTTATATTTTATTTACCTTTTTACACACATACTTGTTGTGAACAGGACAGGAAAAAATACCCGGTAATCAACAAATGAATGTTAAAAGTTATAAATATATAAGAATTTATCTAGTAACAAAAATAATACGACAGCGAGGGAAAACGACTCTGATCGCCAGTACATAAATTATAATCATGAAATCGGAGAGAAATTATTGTTGAATAATTTAAAATAGGAACACTCTTTTCAATAGGGATATAAGGAAACATAAAACTAAAACGTTTCATTCGATAATTTTCTTCTAGCCATATAGGAGGAGCCAAGTAGCACGCGGCGCGTGGCGTGATCTGTACTGTTATACTTAAACTGATTGACAGGCGAAGCACGTGGAGTCCTGAGATAAAATCCCGCTCAAATGACCAACTATAGAAACCTAAAGCGAAATTTTAAATAATAAAGTTCAGTGATAAAATTTTAATTTAAGTATTATAATCAACACACAAGTTTCTCTCTCTCTCTCTCTCTCTCTCTCTCTCTCTCTCTCTCTCTCTCTCTCTCTCTCTCTGAGGGTGTATGTGATTGTGTGCAAACCATTTGGAATTATTAGATTTTTATTTGTATGAATTGAATTCATTTATTTTAGACTCATGGTTTTCACAACGATTTCAACACAATGACTAAAAGTTTGCACAGCGGACGATGTACATAAAGATTGATCTCGACGGTTAAAATTTCGACGCTATTTCACATCACACATATAAGATTGAAAATACATTTTAAAAGAGCTGTGTTTGTGCTTACATGTACTTGTTATCTCATTCAACTATTTATGATTTAATTAATCATTTTTTTTGGTACATTAATGTACCCGGTAAATGATATTTTTATCGCAAGTTAATATGTGAAAATCCCGCATGTATAGAGTCGCTGAATTGTTCCACGGATCCACGCGCCGATAGCCTTTCGTGTAGTTGTTTGTGTCCATTTCTACAGACGTTTGTTTTGTTTTTTAGAGATTAAGAAAAGCCATGAAACTAACAAAGTAGAAGTAAGATATATTCAGACTATACGGGAAATAAAGTTGAAAGTTATTTTATGTAATGCGTGTACTTTTTTTCCGTTCAATGCTTGCATTTAATGCATTAAGGTATTGTACATGTATTTATTTACAATTCATCATACATGTATGAGTGATTTTTTTGTTTATTTATTGGTACATAAATAGCTCAAGAACAAATCACTCGAGTCACCGGTAATATGTGGTTGTCATTTACATTTTCTGGGTCTGCATGACTTAATTCGACATTTTTTTTAAAATAAAAATAATCAAAATAGTATAACCAAGGATTGTGTGAACGTTAACAGTTTACAATGTTTAAGAAATCGGCAATGCAAGTTTTGTCGAAAAACAAAGAAATGGTGACGGTCTAAGAAAGGAAATATTTTTGTGACTGTTTTAATAAGAATAACAGTTTTAAATCATAGTATGTGTTATCTAATCCCGTATAAAAAAAATCTAGCAAAATATTGAACTTATCTGGTCAGCGATAATCTCCATCCGTATTCATCGAAAGACATAAGGTCAATAAGCCATATATGGAAGTTGCACGCTTATTGCACTGTACGGTACGCTTTTTTGTCCGTCTTGAGGCGGGTCTTGCATAAATTATCTTGCACGCTTTTTGCACGGTACGGTTCGCGTTGTGAACGGTACGGTTCGCTTTGTGAACGGTACCGTACGCTTTGTGAACGGTACGTTTCGTTTTGTGAACGGTACGGTTCGTTTCTTGCACGGAACGGTACGGTTCGTTTTAGATGTGTAGTAGCACGTTTCAGGGTCTGTAGTATAGATTACAAGTTGTGAAAATCATGATTCCTGGGGGTTGGGGGTTGGGCCACAATGGGGAGGGGGTGTAAAAGTTTAACATAGGAATATATATAGTAAACCTTTAAAAATCTTCTTCTCATAAACTAATCAGCCAGGAAAGATGAAACTTTTGTGGAAGCATCCTCAGGTAGTGTAGATTTAAAATTGTGAAAATAATTTGTGAAAACACCCGGGAGTAGGGTGGGGCCATAATGGATTGGGGGGCAAAGTTTTACATAGGAATATGTAGAGTTAATCTTTAAAAATCGTCTTCTCATAAACTAATCAGCCAGATGATTCTTTATAATTGTTAAGACTTTGGTCCCAGGACAATTCTTTGGCCTCACAAGAAGGTTCAGAGTTTGATGTAGGTTTTTATCTTTTTGAGAACTGCAATACTCAACATGTGATATGGCTATAAAATCATCCTGCTAGAAAAGGGACTAATGATTATAAACATAAGAATATCCAGGGAGAAAATGGATTTTATTTATACAGGATCTACATGTATTATTGTACATAGTCCAGATAGTTTGTATTATGACTCCATTAAGCTGATTTTATCATACCTATTGTTCCTCAGGTGAGCAATGTGGCCCATGGGCCTCTTGTTCTAAATATACTAATCATTACAAATTTGTCTTCCTTTGATTTTAAACATATTTTGTTCAACAAGTGTTTAGAACTTCGTTACCATTTTAAAGCTATCTAGGAAGGAACGTTTTAGGAGCCGACCTCTTATCATCTTAGGGCCACAATAGTAAATCAGTTAAAAGCTAAGGAAGAAAGACTTCAAAGCCCTTTTGGCCCCCTAAAATGAGGAGCCAATCGCTTTTTCTTAATATCAAATGAAAGGTATTTTCATATTAAACATATTTTGTTCAACAGATGTTTGAAATTTTGTTACCGTTCTTGGACTATCTGGGAAAGAACGTTTTAAGGACCGACCCTTTATCTCCTTATCAGGGCCAAATAAGGAAATTTAAATGGTTAAATATTGTTAAGAACATCATTCTAAGCATCGTTTCTTCTATATTGTCTTTCAAAATATTTCTTGTGTTTAAAGTATTGGATTTCTGGACCCTTAAAACCCCTATTTACTAAAGAATGATTTTTTGGGTAAAATCTAAATTTAACAAATGTTAGATGAACATTTTCATTTCTCTAAAATATTACAGATTATTTCACAGTAAAATGCTATGAAAAAAGACTTTTCTTTCCTTTTGGCTCCTAGTTTAAGGGGTCAGCCTTTTTTTCTTGATATCAAAAAAATGTATTTTGATAATAAACATATTTAGGTCTTTCCACCTTTCAGGTGAAAGACCTTTTGTATTTCTTATGTTTTTTATTATTCTTATAATTTTTTTCTATTTTCCTTGGGACATTGTACAACTTTTTTATTTCAAGAGATATTGAAACAATTTATTCTTTATGTTATTGGTCATGAAAAGTTAAGGTACCAAATGACCCTTTGCTCGAAAACTTCCAGAACTTACAAAGTTATTGCCCTTGTGTACGAAAAGCTTGTTATCGTTACTCCTCTGAAACCGTAAGAGATAGAAACTTTTACCAATGTCTTCAGTACACTTAGAAGGTTTCTAAAATATTCTAAAATAAAGAGTGTGTGTGGAGGGGGGGGGGGGGGTTAAACAGGAAATATCTGTGAAAGAATAGATTGGTCACATAGTAAAAATACAATTCAATATCTTAATTACTATGAAGGAATAAATTATACCTTGTCACAATCTATATTGAATTTGTTTGTTTTATCCTGTTTTGAGCCTCGATGATGTACAGGTAGAGTTGTTTGTATTATCCTGCAAGAAACGCCATTGTTCTGGGCATTTAAACCAGTGTTGTATATGAGGGGTGTAGAGTTTGTCTCAGGTAGCGCACGTTTTCCAGGAACAAGGAGTGGCTCAGTCTAACAGGCCCATGGATAAGTAGTTTTTAAGTTTGTACAGTAAAACTCGGTTTTAGCGAAGTTCTAGTGGATTTACTTCGTTATATCCGTAATTCGTCATATCCGTATAACGAATTCGCAATAAAAACTATAACGAATTCACGACATACATGTATTCTTTTAAAAGGCTATATTTTTTTTCTAATTGAGGCTTGAAAAATATGCATTACTTTGATACTTTAATCAACCGGATTGTGAATTGAAAAATATATACAGCAGAAAATTTTAGATAATTATAGAATAATTTCAATTGCTATCGAATTTATTCTCATATTTACGTAAACGTTTTTTACAAAATTCATATAAAGTGTAAATTGACCCAAAAGTTTTAAACTTATATTCAATGGGTAGCTATTTAATCCGCAAAAATATGCATTTCAATTCGTTATGCATCCTCACAATGTCAGAAATACAAAGGCCAGTTCAGGGACCCTTTTCTCAAAAAGGCCTACGTCCAGGCGTAAGCTTAGTCCGAACTAAATCAGGGACTAGACCTCAAAACCAGACTAGGTTGCATTTCACAAAATGGCAGTAACTTAGTCGGGACAACAAAATAAACAGATAATTTTAATTTTGGGTTTGTTGAACGTGTTATTAAGGAAAATATTCACATTTATTGAAATATTTGTACATGTGCGTATGACATTAAAAATACATATTGTTCGATAACTGTTCCTATTTCTAAAAAAGATGAAACTAAAGAAAAAATGACAATAACAAACCGTCAACCATCTCAAAAATCCATAAAACGAAATACCAATTCAAAATAGAGCAACACTTATACATGCTTTATAAACAATAAACAAGTTCTGTATTCATGCAGGATCTAAGGTTAGCATAAGTAAATCTGAGTGTATTGTGCTTGGTCCTTTTAAAACAAATGTTCACAGAAATCGAGGGTATATCTGTCACGAATAAAGCAGTAAAATGTTTAGTTATTCATGTAGACTATGATAAAATTGATTGTCATAATACAAATTGGAGATGAAAATATTTCATGATATAGACACTTTATTCGAATCTTGGAAAATAATAAATCTAAATTAACATCATTTGGAAAATGCACCGTAATAAACTCTTTAGCATTATCACAACTCATATATATTGCAAGAATTTTGGAAATTCCCGATGAAGACTATATTAAAAGCATTAAAGGGGCATGGTCACGATTTTGGTCAAATTTTATTTTTCTGTTTTTATTATTTACAATGCTTTAGGAATGCATTTCTAATCATCAAATGAAATTTGGGTGCCAGTCCATGAGTTTTAAGCATAATACAGGGCTCACAATTCTTCGTCATGTAAACAAGGCTCGTGCCCTATTTTTTGTTTACATGGGTTCAATATACAAGTAAAAATATGTGTCAAGCTGATCTGTCTATCTTCTTATTCATTTTAAACATAAATAAACAGTTACTAACGATTAACACATTTATTTGAGGTCTAAAACTTGAATTTTCACTTCAACATATAAAATGTAAACAAAAGCTTTGTTTACATGACGAAGAATTGTGAGCTCTGTATCTTGCTTAAAACTTATCGACTGGCATCTAAATTTCATTTGATCATTAGAAATGCAAAGAAATGCAATAAAACGGAAGACCTTTAAAAAAATCACAATCACTATATGGTCTTTCGTTAGAAATGGAAGACTTTAAAGACCTGCATTTTACAGATCTAATACAACAGTCGTAAATGACAAAAGATATAAAATGACAAAACCTAAATTATTTAACAATGATAATAAAATAGATATAGGAAGTGGTTTGAACGAAAAAAAGTAGCTAGATTTAAATGGCAAGTAATTTAATAATGAATAAAAGCCAAGTCATCTATTTGATACCTTACAGAATGGAGATTATACAATACCTATTATATGTACATTAAAAATACAGACTTAACAATTAGTCACAATGGTAGGATGCCTTAGACATAAGGAATGTGAACATTTCATTTTTTGCTTCCCAAGATGAACAATACGCCCAAAAAAAAACCCAGCAAGCCAGAGAGAATGCCCACAAATGCAATTTCCTGAAAAAAAAAAGTATCAATGATATAAAATGACAATATTCACTACCTTTTGCATTCAAATTGAACAGATGTCAAACAATTTGATTATAACAAACATCTAAATAGAAATGCCGACATATTAGAAATAATGTTTTAATCAAACGATTCCTCGAGAAGGTATTTGTACATTGAAAAGCGTAATGACTTGTATAACAATGTAACATTAAATCAAATAAGTTTAATACTTTGAATGAAATAATTTTATATACTAGTAAGTAAATGATCAAGTTACATTTATTTTGAATAAATCTGATTTAAAATAAAGATGCCAGACCAGATTTAAATTATAAAAAGTGATCTATATGAAAATGTTATTTATATATGTTAGAGAATTAAAAGGGACACACACACACACACACACACACACACACACACACACATATATATATATATATAAACACTTAAAAATTAAAACGAAAATGAAATTAGAACCTTAGAGGGGATCATCTCAGAAATCGAGAATATTTGGGGGGGTTTTTGGATTTTTTTTAAACTTAAATATTACCATTATAGGAAAATGCGTTCTTGTAAGAGAAGAATATTAGCTTTAAGCAACTACAATATAATTTCTATCTGAATTAAAATATAATGATTTTGAATTAATATCATCTAAAAATATTTTAGATGTGAACGAATGAAAACCAAAACAAAACAAACAAGAGGCCCATGGGGCCACATCGCTAACCTGAGCAACAATGACTTCATATGGGTGTTCAAAGGATATTGTGCCATATGGCCCCTCGGTAGAAAAACAAAAAAAAGAATACCATAAAATAAACTATATCCAAATTTTACACTTATTTTCCTACACTTAATCTTTGACATTATACCCGTATGAAATACCATTTTTACCAAAACTAAGATCCTATGCAAGATATAAAACTAAATTATTGGTAGGGGTACACTGTTGACTTCCAATTCCCTTTATTTTAGTTTTGCCCCCTCACTTTATAAAACGATCAAATTATATATGAGAATATGCATATAGGTTCATCTTCAACTACATTGTACTAGCTAGTTATTGCATTTTATTAAAAAAAATTCCTATCCTCAAGGCGCTCAAATTACGAACATTAAAAAATTTAATTGGTCTTCCGCATTATAAACGATTGTTGTTTACCAGGCATGAACTCGTGCGACGTTTTATAACCTTCCTCACTTGATCGATGAACACACTCAAATGAAAAATGTTGCCATGTGATATGTAAAAGAGCTATTACATGTATAATCAATAATTGGCGTCAGAACTGGGTTAAGCCCCCCCCCCCCCCCCCTGCCTCCCCCACTTTTTTTTTTTGCAAAGTTAGAAATAGCCGTACTCAAAATCTTTTTTTTTGCTGGTCAAGATTCCTGATAAGGTCTAGACAATTTTGTGTTCACAAGAGTTAATTACACTCAACTTAATATTTTAAAACTTGGTATTCCCTATTCAGAATGAACAAAAGCATGGCTTGAGTTCTGTGAGCAAACCTCTGTACCTTGCTTACAATTCGAAATTTGACACAGCTGAGTATGGTTAGTAAAGAGAAAAATGTAAACAATTAAAACAGAAGAAACATGCACTAAAACAAAGAAAGAGCACAATTTAATGTAAAGGTATATATATATATATATATATATATATATATATATATATATATATATATATACCTTTACATTTCTAGCAGCAAAAACAATCTCCGTTTAGACTGAAAATTCAGAGCATCTTAACAAAACACGTTGCATTATAATCGACCATAACGTAGAGATCATACCGAACTACCAATAGAATTTATAGTATAATATGTTGGTTTTTTTAATTTGCAATTTATAATTTTTTCAATAGACATTCATACACACACTCATACAATTTCAACAAGAATATACAATAAATAGCTTTAGGAATATAGTTGATACAACGTACAGAAAAGAAAGTATACGATTCTACTCTTGAAAAATATTTCTCCACAAAGTCCATCTTTTGTCAAATATTTTCATTTCAGAATTTTTATAAGTTATACATTTTTCAATTTCATATTTCACTTTTAAGTAGCATAATAAACCAGATAAACATGGAAGTTTGTTTTGTTTAGAACAATAAAAAATGAATAGTTTTCCATATAAAATAAGGAAATTCACAACCATGTTTGTATCTAGAAGAGGACAATTTCCAAATGTGTCATTTGATATATTGAAACCAACTCTTTCTAAAGAAGTATTATAAATGTAAATATTAAACTGATTCAACATAGCTAATGAATGGGAACAACTAACAAAAATATGCTCAATAGTTTCAGTAGAATTCCGACAGAATGTGTAATCATCGTTATCAGTAGCTTTTATCTTCTTCAGATAATTTTTAACTGGGAGAATTCTGTGTAAAATCCTATACTGGTACCATTGAACAGAAGAATCTTTGGTCACATTAAAACATATTTTGAATACATCTTTGGTGGTTTTTTTCTAAATAACCATTAGGCGACATTTCACAGTTCCATCTGACAACAGAAGCTGGAGTTTTGTCTCTAGTATTAATATTTTTATAGATAATATTGGTACATTTTTTATAAAAGAACAATGGCTCATTATACAATGGTATAATTGGTCCAATAGTATAACAATACATTTCTTTGGTGAAACTAAAAAGTCCTAAAAACTTTGCAATGGCACTTATAATGCTATTATATTGCATTGTACATACATGATTAATGTTATATTTGTTTTCAAACATCTCTTTTGGTAGAAGAGTTCCATTATCATCTAAGAAATCATTAACAGTTTTTACATTCTTTTCATACCAGTATTTTATAAACAAACTTTTCTTACCAACCGTTATCTTAGAATGGTACCATACGGGAGATGAAGTAACCTTGTAAGAATTTTGCAAGTTACCAATATATGATGCCAATACATACAACCATGATTTTAAAACATCAACCCAAAAGTTGTTGGTTGTCTTATCTAAAAGTTTCTTAATAAAATCATCATCAAAATACAGAATTTTTCTGACAGCAGTGTCACCATATATTGCATAAAAAATATGAATCCATGATTGTTCTCCTCTAAGGAGCTTTTGTATCCATAAAATATGTTGTTAGTGCATCAGATTTTGCTCATTTTGCGCAGATAAACAATGAACTGTCTGATTTACGTAAGTCATTATTTGATTCGATACGTAAAAATTTCAAAATGCAGGCGATATTTCCCCGAAAGTGAAAAAGCATAAACGAAATTCATAACAACGTTAAACCACGGTCAAGAGTGAAAATGTCAACGCATTGAAAGATTTAACCTCAATTCACTTCACAAAATCGGCACAAATATATTTAGCATGTTTCAAGTATCCCTTTGCACGTAAACTGTTGCACAACAAGCAAATTCATCTTTGTCAGTTTGACCCATTTGTCATGCGTCAACATTCAAACATGGCTGCTTTATACAAAGAACTCACGTTTTCGAAAGGAATACCGAACCCGAAGTTATAAGCTGATTGACCACATTTATCTCTTTATTTTCATTTTCGTAAATTACTAAAATTTGAAACAGAAATCGCCGATAATTTTTGCAATTTATATTTTCCTTTCCATAAGTATTATTTATGCAAAATTACGTTGAACTTGACTCAGTAGTTCTTGAGAAGAAGATTTTTTAAAATACATCCCCTGTTGAAAACCCTCAGCAACTAAGATATCATTGTGGAAAAGGGTTATACTCCGAAAACAAATAATTGTAATCTGTGAAGAAGGCCGGTCGAAAAATACAAAATGTAGATAACTTAGTAATTCAGCTATTCAGCAACCACAAATCAACAGTATACATGTTTTACTCAATTTTATAACATCGTGTTTTCTGATTAACCATTTGCTTTTGTTTCCACGCAAACTGTATAATCTTTTTTATACTATCAGTTTGTATTTCTAGAAATCTGAAAAACTAAGCATGTGTCTGGCATAAACACAGGGCGAAAAACAATCTTCAAGCAAGTCCTTAAAGGTGGCTTAAAGGTAGCGTAAAGGTGGCTTAAAGGATATACAACATTTAAGCCACATTAAAGTCACCTTTAAGCTGAGCTTAAAGGTCCATAATGTCCAGCCTTCTTTAAGTCACTTTTAAGCCATCTTTAAGCCAGCTTTAAGCATCTTTAAGTGGCATTTGCGCCCCTCTTAGGCTGTCTTTACACTATCTTTAAGTTCCCTTTAAATCAAGTTTGATCAAGCTGAACAGATTCATCTTAAATACATAAATTAAATGCTTTTAAAGGGATGGGAGGGGGTGATCCGAGTGATGATATAATTTCCAAAGAGTGTGTGGGGGGGGGGGGGGGGGGGTCGTCGTTCCAGGGGTTTCTTATTGTCAATACACACCATGCAGAATATGGTTTCTACAACAAAGTTTTGCTTGTGTAAACACATAGTCGCTACATTGAACTCACATTGCTATTATCAACACTGCTCCAATGGACACAGATTGCCGATATAAAAAAAGTATTTTTCTCTCTCGACGATATGCAATCAAATTGAAAGATAAAAACAATTTAACAAAACATTTTAATCAACATCTTGTGACGTAGTGTCTTAAAAAATATAAGTCTGGGTGTAGTGTGTTACCTAAAGACTCTCAACTGCCTGTGTTATATCTGGCGGTATATTGCTGCTTTGTTTGTCTAGACATAGTTTTGTTCGTTTGTAAGATTTGATCACGTACCAACCCGTATTTACATTCCGTTATACATCCAAAAATGATACACTATATCTTATATTTACATTTGTTGCAAATTATGACAATAACAATGTTTCATACTTTCTCTTTCGTGATGACCTAGAGAGCCGCTTCGATTAACATGACGTAACAAAGAATAGTACAACAATGTTGCAAGCATTTGATTATCATGATAAATAAATATGACACCATACTATTGACAAGACAACACTTTTTTATTATAAAAAAGGGAAACAGAAAAGAAAATTCACTTGTACAATTCAAAAAAAACGATTAAAGCTTGGCGGAATAGTACCACTTCTGATGAAGACGCAGAGGGGCTAGAAATTTGAAAACAAAGCGATGGAAAGTTGAGTTAGAGTCTACTTAGGTATTTTCAGAGAAAACTCTATCGCAGAATCAGATTCAAGAGCAAAATGATTTCCTCCGACATTATAGAGGAAAGCAATTTTAACTTCGAAGTATTTTTTACGAAACAAAACGGACAGAAAAACACAAGGAGTTAAATTTGACCGTGGTCCGTAAATGGACGAAACACGAAAGGTCTGTGATATTGCGTTTGCAATTTTGATTGAGGTTTGTAATACATTCAGAAATGAATTTTAACTGAATTAACTCCATTGACAAATTGCGATTGTTATTTTCAAGAAAGACTCGTTACGATGTCGACCCACAAACATTATTTTGTTAACAGACCTAGCACGTGTTATCCAGTCATTTATCCCCCGCACTTAATGTTATATTTTTAAGAAAATGAATAAAACTTCGTATAACAAAATATAGATACGTTAATTTTTTTTATGCCTAAATTATGTTTTCCTTACGATATCTAATAGGTGTGTTTCAGCACAAATCGGTTAGTTTTGAAGACATAGAAAAAGTAGTGAACTGAATTATTCATGCGCTACTTTGACCTCTTGACCCATAATGATGTTATGCAGGAATAACAGCGGATTGCACAAACAGTGTTATTTAAGGGAAAACATTTGCAAATGTAACTGTAGCTTATTAAATTGTCATAAAGGTAATACATTTTGTCGGTAAATTAAGCAAAATAGTGAATACAGATTTTTTTTAAATGGCTTAAAGGTGGCTTAAAGAAGTTTGGACATTAAGGTATACGTTTACTCGGAATGAAAAAAAAGTCCACTGATGATAATGAAAAACCATCTATTGTGTGTAAAAGACATATCATGGTAGTGCTATTTTTCACTTTCAAAAAAGTAGGTCAATGACCTACTTTTTGAGATAATGGCCATTTGATATTTGAAAAATTAAGAAAAAGTCCCTAAAAAATTTTCACTATGATTGAAATTTTCTAAATTGTAAAAATATAACAAATTGCTAAACTCTTTTAAAAATGAAATACAGTTTATGAATGGCAGTGACACTAAAAAGACAATAAGCATTAGTTTTCATTCATAATTTTTATGAATATTCCTGTCCGAATTTCCTTTATCATTTTTCAAATTCCTACCTTTCTTTATTCAATTTTTCAAAAAAAAAATGAATGATGATAATACTAAAACATTTATAGCATTAAACTAGGTATATTGACCTTACTCTGCAAGGATTTAATCAAATGAGGTCAATGATCAAAATTTTGAGATATGGTGTCTTTAATCATTTTAAAATTAAAAAAAAAAAAAAAAATTTAATATTTTTGTAGTAGGTGCCATTCGAATATCTAAAAGAAAAAGTGAGATAAAAATAACATAGAATATGCAAAAATATGTTGACTTACAAATAAAATCTTGACTTTGAATATAACAGTACTACCAAAAATATTCCAGTAAAAAACAAAATCTGAAAGTTTAGTCCGAGTTTCCTCTGTTTTGCTAAAAATTTCAACTTTGTTTGAGCCTAATTCCATAATGTAGTAAAAATATCGAAAGGTTTGTCAATAATAATTCATTTCATAAATAATTTTAGTGTTTAGAACAAATTTAACTCATGACATTGAACTTTATAACAATCCGAAATTGAGAACTGAAACCCTGAGAAAACAACGTCCTTAAGGACCTCTAAGTTCTCCTTAAAGTTTGCCTAAAGGTGGCTTACAGACAGTCATTTAGCCGCCTTTAAGGACCTAGCAGCTGTTTTTAAGCCACCTTTAAGCCATCTTAAAGCCACCTTTATTCCACAAGGAGACTTATAGGTGCCTTAAAGGTGGCTTAAAGATTTTCTTTAAGCCACCTTTAAGGAAAACTCAAAGATGGTCGATCATCCTGTGAAAATAATCATTTAACTTTCCAGTTCCATTTCTAAATAAAGACATATAATGTAAACGTTCGATACCGTTAAACGAATGGCTTTATGTTTGAGTTTAGTAAAATCACACTTTGTTTTGTTATTGCTTCCTTTAAAAGAAGAAATAATTGTTCTTTTAATAAAAAAAAACCTACATAATAGCCTAGCTACACAAGCTCGGAAAATAGCACTGTACACATTAATAAATAGGCTATGTACGTTGGACCAATTATTTCATATCTTTTATATACACAATTTTTAAACTTATATTTTTTTACTTAACCAATCTTAAAATATGAAATTACAAGGTAACTGCATATTAAGACGCACGGGCATTGCCCGAAAGCGGATTTTTAATATCGACGATATTGTATCAATACATGTATCAATTCACCAATATTTTAGAACTAAAATGCATATGAACACAACTAGAACTGTCCATATTTAACGTCGATATCGTCGAGATCAACGATACTGTTTTGTATCCATTTTTATTTCGATATCATTGACGATATCGTATCCCTATCGAATCGCATATGTACACAATTACAGCTGTCCATATTTAACGTTGATATCGACCATATTGTATCGATATCGACTTGCATATGTTTGCATTTAAGCACAACTACAAATCACCATATTTTAACGTCGATATTGTTGATATCATATCGATATCGATTGGCATACGTACACAACAAAAATAGTCCATATTAATTGTCGATATCGTATCGATATCAATTTTCTTTTGTGCAGAATGTAATGAAGTACTTTGAAAAACTGTACCATGTTTATCTTAAGTTTTGACGCTATAGACGATCGCAATTATTTCATTTTACAATCCTGAAATACCGTTATTTAGACGTTCTTCTCATTCTTTTTGATATTGTTTTCATTTTATTACCGATGGATTAAAAGGAATTCAATAGAGGTTCATATTGTCATTTTACTTATATTGTAATATTTGTTTAAATGCAAATATAAATATCGCTATTAATTAGGATATGGTCGTTTTTTGTAAGATACCGCCTATAAATAGTTAGTCTTGAAACTTATTAGTGTCGATATCGATGTCGATATCGTCAATTTGTGTACGATATCGTCGATATCAAAAATATAATTGATTGTGCAACTTTATAAGTGTATGTCGATATTGATGTCGATATCTTCAACTTGTGCACGATATCGTCGATATCGACATCATAATTGGTCAAGCATTTTTCAAAATTCGATATCAATGTCGATATCGCCATTTTGTTGTCGATATCGTCGATATCAACAACAAAATTGTTCTTGGACATGTATCATTTTTTTTCTTGCACAAACTTTTTCAAAAATCTAATTAAAATGATGATTTTCTTAAAAACCTTTCTGATTCCGCACACAAATACTCTGAAGTTGGCATAAGAATTTTTAAGACCAGATCTTCCAACAGTCAGTCAATTTTCCCATGGACACAAATTGTGCCCCTGTATGGCTGATATATCTTTATATTCATTTTGAACAAAATATCATTTTAAAAGCTTATGCAAGAAAAAAAGTTTGTGGCCATAAAATCGACATTTAGATATATTGATGATTCTGTCTTTATTAACAACAGATAATAAATAAGATAATAATTTCGGTAATTTTCCTTGATTGAAAGTACACCATGTGACATTCGTTCTTGAACGATATCGACGCGAAAGTGTGTCCGCAGAATATAATATCGCACGACAAAAAAGTATATACAATATCTGAAACGAAGCAAGCTTCTAACGAACAAGTTGTTGAAACAATAATATCCAGAATATCGATTTAAAAAATCGTTACGCAAGTTCTATGATCGATAAATAAACCTTGTCAGCAAGTACAATGTTTAATTTAGTCACATGCCGATTGAAGTTTTTCATACTTGTTAGACTACTATTTATACACCGAACTAACTACGGTTTCTTCCTTTTCATGATTATGACAAAACGCAAATGGCTGATGCGACCGGTCGGCAGACAATGCTTACTAGACACCTTATCCTTCCTCTTTTTATGGGTCCATGTTTGCTCTGCTTTGGGTTTGTATTTTGCTACATGGATTTTTCAGAAAACTGGCAGTTTGTTATTGCCATGTTTTATTGGACGAGGCCAAAATTCTTTTTGTTGCGGCTAAATGAAAGAATGCAGCCTTTTTCGTTCGATTTTTTTTATTTTTGCCATTGGACTACTTGTCCTACTTGCAGTATTGTTACACCTGAAACTAGTGTCTTGTCCTGCATTATATGCTATATTAATTTAATATCACCCCTTAATTACATATAAGTGTATAAAGGTTTTTATGTAAAAACGAAGACGGTGAAGTGTGTCATATTTTTATTTCTCAGTTTAGTTTATTAAGTAACTTTTTTAACTTTAGTTTTTAAGTAAATTATGTTGTTGTTTTAAAACTGTACAAAATAAGTCGGAACAGTTTGTTCAACCTTCATTTTTTATGAAAATTTAAGATAAAAGCCTGCTCCTTAAATTTGCTCATGCAATGTTCCTGTAATAGACATTTTAGCTTAGAGTCACATCAAACTCGTACTCGTGAAATGTATGCTAGAAATTAAGTTGTTGCATGAAAATTATTTGAAAATTTAAACATGATTTTTTTTGTTAATCTGTATTCAGTAATAACTCGCTGTGAAATTTAGTATCGACTCTTAATGATACATTCATTATTTGTTTTCAACTGTGTTTCACAAACGTTAGAATTTACACATGTTAAACATATGTGAACCATGAAAATAATGTTAACATGATTTCTAAAAACCAATAATATATGTTTAACTTATGTGTGAAGGCATGAATTTGAATAACTTGACATTAAAATTATCTGCATGCGTGGATCTAAGGGGGGGGGGGGTCGAACGGAACCCAATCCCCCCCCCCCCCGGAAAATGAAAGTTAATGAAATTTACACCGTAAAATTATCGCAAATATGCCTCGGATCCCCCCCCCCCCCGGGCAAACACAATTATCCTTCGGACCCCCCCCCCCCAGGAAAAATTTTCTGGATCCGCGCAAGATCTGCATGTACATGTCTGATGTTGCATACTCACTCGTGTCTCTGAAATGAATGCATGTGAACATGCGTGAAGAAAAGCCTTGCTGCTGTGCATGTTTACTGGTTTAAACTGTATATGTAGTTATATAAAGCCACGTGTCTTCTTAAAATTGATTCGATAACGAATCCGGAATTAATACGAAATCGGTTTTAGTTTTGTCGATAACAAAATATACGTCACATTTTTACGTCACCGAGGCAGAGGATCGAACTGCAGGATGAATCTAGCAGAGGTAATAGTTGTCAAGCATTCGTTTTTAGCTCACCTGAGCCAAAGGCTCAAGTGAGCTTTTCTGATCACAATTTGTCCGTTGTCTGTCGTTGTCGTCGTCGTCGGCGTTGTCGTCGGCGTCGTTGTAAACTTTTCTCATTTTTATCTTCTTCTCAAGAACCACTGGGCAGATTTCAACCAAATTTGGCACAAAGCACCACTAAGTCAAGGGAATTCAAGTTTGTTCAAATGAAGGGCCATGCCCTTTTTAAAGGGGAGATAATTGAGAATTATTGAAAATTTGTTGGTATTTTTCAAAAATCTTCTCAAAAACTATTAGGGCTGAAAAGCTTCAACTTGTGTGGAGGCATCCTCGGGTTGTGTAGATTCAAGTTTCTTCAAATCATGGTCCCCGGGGGTAGAGGGGCCACAATTGGGGAATCAAGTTTCACATGAATATATAGAGAAAATCTTTAAAAATCTTTTTCTCAAAAACTATCAGGCCAGAAAAGCTCAAATAAAAATGGAAGCATCGTCAGGTAGTGTAGATTTAAGTTTGTTCAAATCATAGTCCCTGGGGGTAGGGTGGGCCACAATTGGAAGATCAAGTTTTACATAGGAATATTTATAGAGAAAATCTTTTAAAATCTTCTTCTCATAAATTATCAGGCGAGGAAAGCTCAAATAAAAGTTGAAGCATCCTTAGGTAATGTACATTCAAGTGCGTTCAAATCATGGTCCCCGGGGGTAGGGTGGGGCCACAATTGGGGGATCAAGTTTTACATATGTATATATAGAAAAAATCTTTTACAATCTTCTTCTCAAAAACTTTTAGGCCAGGAAAGCTCAAATTAAAATGGAAGCATCCTCAGGTAGTGTAGATTCAAGTATCTTCAAATCATGGTCCATAGGGGTAGGGAGGGGCCACACTTGGGGGATCATGTTTTACATAGGAATATATAGAGAAAATCTTTTACAATCTTCTTCTCAAAAACTATTATGCCAGGAAAGCTCAAATTAAAATGGAAGCATCCTCATGTAGTGTAAATTCAATTTTGTTCAAATCATGGTCCTCGGGTGTAGGGTGGGGCCACAATAGGGGGATCTTTTTTTACATACGAATATATAAAGAACATCTTTAAAAATCTTCTTCTCAAAAACTATTATGCCAGGAAAGCCCAAATTTGAGTGGACGCACCCCCATATCGTATAGATTCAAGTTTGTTTAAAAATTAGTCCAGGGGTAGGGCGGGCCACAATTGGGGATGAATTTTTACATAGGAATATATAGAGAAAATCTTTAAAAATCTTCTTTTTAAAAACTATTTGGCCAGAAAAGCTTAAACTTGTGTAGAGCCATCCTTGGGTAGTGTAAATTCAAGTTTGCAAAACACAGTCCCGAGTGGTAGGGCGGGGCCGTGATGGCGGTTTGAATTTTTACAAAGGAATATATAGAGAAAATCTTTAAAAATATTCTGGAAAAGTTTTCGGTCCTTAACTCAGTACTTAGTGTGAAAACACAGGTTATGCAGATTTAAGTTTGATGAAACCATGATTCCATAGAGAAAAGTGAGGTCACGAAATGGGGGGGGGGGTATATAGGAATAGAGAAAAATCTTCTTACAGGTACAACAACAAAAGGCTTGGTATTTACAAAAACAAAGAGGTGGATAAAAATTGACAGATTTTCATTTTTTTTTAGCAAGATCTTCTGTACTTAGTGGTCAAAATATTTTGATACTGTAATGCTAATTTGATCAGAATTGAGGCAATTGTTGCTCAGGTGAGCGATGTGGCCCCTGGGCCTCTTGTTATTTACTTGCATTTGAAAATTATATCGTACAATAACGGATGGCAAAAGAGTGAACATGTAGCACGGAGCTGTAACTGTTTTCTCCGGAAAAATTCGGGTTGAATTAATGACGATAAAAATGATGTTTCCCCAGAGAGCTACAACTAAGCAGCCATTCTGTTTAGTTAATTTAGAAGAATCAATACTTATTAAAACCCATAAAATATATGTCGATCTTGGATAAGACCCATTTGAAAACTGAAATATTGAAAGTAGAGAAAAACTAGAGAAAAACTAGAGCAAAGCTAACACAGTAAATGACAGATGTCTCTTTGAATTGATAAAATAATAATGTAAGTACACATACCATCGCATTTCACAATTTAAACATTTTTTTAAGGGTCATCAACACCGCTGGGAATTTTTTTTTCCATACAAATCCATACCTAATAAATTACTCAAAGGTATGGATTTCTATGACATACTTCATTAAAAGTAGAAGTCACTGGGTGTTCAGGATCATTAATGATAATCTTTTGCATGACACCTACATTTGTATTTCTTAGTAAGTAAGTTAAAAATTTTGATATATCTATTTATCTAATGCATGTATTATATTTTGTAGCAAATGGATATAATACAGAAGTTTCAAAGATCTGTTTTGATGTAGCCTGAAGATTTTGTAATGAATGATCCAGGATCCAAAAGTTCTTCGCGGAGTTCAAAGACAGTTGCAATGTGGTTGCTAATTTAGTAACAGATTCGGGTAATTCAATTTAGATAAGGATTAATACAGACATGTATCCAGTCACATCCCCCAACCCCATACCCCCCTATTTTTTATGCAACAAAGATCATATAAAAAGTGAATTATCAAGGAGTTGCCCACACACTTTTCTGGGGACTATGTGAAACTATGTGTAAGTGTACCTTAGAATATCATTTCACCCAAATGAATCAAGCTTATTTGCATAAAACAATATTTACCTGTATACGTTGTTTTCCGCTTACATGTATAAATTATATTATTTATCGTGTATTTAAAAACTCTAATGATTGTATGTACTTTAGTTTGTATTAATATTTTAGAAAGGAGTTCAAACAAGCATTGTCATGGGAAAACATTAAAAAGGAAGAAGTTGGAGGTGGACAAAAATCAGGATGAATATGTTAGAGGTAAAAATTTAATTTGTCAAATTAATACTTGTGGTTGACCTTCTATTTTGCCCCCCCCCTTCTCTCTCTCTCTCTCTCTCTCTCTCTCTCTCTCTCTCTCTGAAAGCTTGCAAATAAAAGAAAAAAATATTAACAATTGTAAACTTTCTTCATGTTTTATTATTTGCAATAAAATCTAAATGGATTCTGTTATTCTTTAACAATATTGTTGAATAAAAAAGCAACTGAGGCATTTGTAAATTTTACTTTATTATAGAATGAAATTTAATGTTAAATTCTTCGGGGTTTTTTTCAGAAACTATTAAAGCACAGAGGAATGACAACAATAAAAATCTAAATGTAACCATTCAAGGAATTAAATTCATTTTTAATCTCGAAACTAATTTTAGATTAACAAGTAGCTGGAAATGCATAATGAATGTTTTCAAAGATCCACTGAAGTTACTAAGTAATCAATTGAAGTGATGCAAGCAGCAAGATGAAGTATATCAAGAATAAACTGAAAAATTAAAAATATTCAAGTAATTTAATTTTAAGCAATTTACATGTGAAACGTATGTAGTTCATGTGAAAAACGTACGTTGGATCCACATACGTAAAACGTATGGACTATATCACGTATGTCTAACACACGTGTAACATACGTTTCACATATGTTCATTAACGTACGATAAACACACGTGGTACTTAAATCACGTTAAACGTACGTGAGGTCACATACGTATCACACATGTTTAACGCATGTGAAACATATGTGGCACATTTTGCTGTGTATGAACCTAGGCATATTTTTTATATTGCTAAACACTGGGCCTTGACTCGTTACATTCAACAAAATTTGTCTGCATGGCGCTTCAACTAAGACTGTGCAATATATGCATTGTTCATTCGAAACCTGCATCATATTTAACATGTTTCGATGGAGGAAATAGAGTCTAACGTTTTGTTAAAATGGTTCTAATAATTTTCGCACGAGTTCATGCTGTGATAAAAGGGTCTTAGGGAAAAATATCTCCGAAGATAACGCGTTGGTTAGGAAAGGACAGTTCTTGGTGTTGGCCAGTCGCAGATATACATGTACAATTCAGTGCCGAGCGAAGCGTTTATTTAAGTCTGCATGTGTTGTGTTGATTTCGACCAACTACTTTGAGTAGAAAATCCCCAAGCACTGATCCAGAAAATCTGTTCAGGGGGATGGAGGTCTGAATAATATTTTAATTTGACAAGGCGTTCAAGGGCATACTTTTTGTAATTTTACTAGGTAATCTTAAGTTTTAATTTCAAGGATTTCAAGGATAAGGGTTTCGGGTGCCCTTTTCTAGATCCGTGCGTGCTTTAAAATACCAAGAAACGAATCTTTATTGAGTGATATTATTCCACAGTTAAATATTCTTTATTATTGTCGGTTTAAGTCATTGTTTTAAAAACCATGTTATGACATGTCCCCCAATTATCTGAGAATATAAAAGTAAGTGTCATTGTACGAGTTCGTCATCGAGTTTGTGAAATCTGAAAGTGTATATTATTCAGCGACTTATATATGAAGAAATTCACTCGCTTTGGCCTTCAATTTGACATTAAGGTATATCGACCTATTATCAATTTACAATTGCTACTTCCATTTTTACGTCGACATGATGTATTCCAGTGACCTTGAAATGAAAGATACTACAACGTTTGAATCATCTGTTTCATATTTAGATGTTTTACTAGAAAAAAATGAAGATACTTGACTACAAATTTTTGTGATAAACGTGATGACTTTAACTTTTCTTACTTATGTAGCAATATACCTTAATCACCAGCATATGGAGGTTCTGTCTTTTAGTTTATTCGATATGCAAAGGTATGGTCTAAGTATTAACAATTTTTTAACAAGGCAAGCTACTGATAAACAAGTTGATAAAAAAGGTTATCAACAGTTCCGATTGAAGTAGCCATTTTGTAAGGTCTATGGTCGATAAAACGACCTTGTCCACTAAGTCGAATGCTGACTTATGTTTTTTTTTATAATAATTCATCCAATTGTTTTAGTTTTTCCCGATTACAACAAAAAGCACACTGCAGGTTTTACCAGTCAGCAGAGGATGCTCTGTGGCAACACACTTGGAAAAAAAAAATGATACACTATTTCTTTCAAAGTGCGTTAAATTTAGGACCAAATCAACGCACTGAAAAAATTTCAAAGTGCCTTAAATTTTGGACAAAGTCAACCCACTTTGTTTTTCTTTTCAAAGTTTGTTATGAAGATACATCAACAATTTTTAGCATCGATACTCCTTAGAACAAATATGTATAAATCACACATTCTTGACTTTAATTTTTAGTTTGTTGATAGTTTAATGATTTGTTTACACTGGTGAATCTAATGTGCCGTATTTGAGAACAGGGATCGGGGTCGGGGTGGTGGTTAATCAAAGATACAGTTCAATTTCCAGTGCATCTTTTAATTGATTACAGGAAGATCCCTTACCCCTCATTTTTCCTTCCAAAACTTATGATATTCAGCAACTTGGAGTAATAATTTAAGATCGGAAATAGAAGTATGCTCTGTTGTAAATTAAGTATATGATGTGATATTGAAAAATGAGCTGGCCAAACAATAATTTCTCTATCGGTATTTTAAAGAATCTAACAGTGTTCATCACTAACACCCTTTTCATTTTCTAATCAAATAAATCACATCAATATAAACAAAAATACGTTAACAAACATAAAATTATAATTAACTAAAAAAAATAAGCATTTTTTTCTCGCACCGATCTTCAAAAAAGTTCAAATTCTTTTTGATAAACATAACTAACGTATCCTTTTTTCACATCATGTTTGTTTTAAAACACATGCAACAATCCAATTGAAATATTTTATACATTGATTTTCATTATCAGGATATATAAATCATATTTGTTCTTGCATAGCCCGATATACCAGATAGGAAGTAAAATTGTTGTATGCTCAGGAAAGGAAAATACAGTTGCTTAGCGATGAAGTTTATGTCTTATTTAGATAAATCAAGTATTCCGATCTGTTCATCGTGTGTAAATTGCCAATATTGTCTTTTGAGAAAAGAAAAAAAAACTCATCTAAAAATGTTTATCAAATTAGCTGAGAATGCAATGGGTTCTTTTTTAAATATATATCACATTAAAACCCTGAATTTTTTTCAAGTGTGTTAATATGTACGATATCTTTGGAAAAAAATTCAAAGTGCATTGACTTTTTAATGTCTTTTTCTTTTTGATTTTTGGTTTTAAGTAGTCTTCGTTCACGGTTACCCGGTGCTGAGCATCAATGCTTATCTGGAAATTATTTCAACTTAAATTCTAATCGTGCATTCTTGAAAGGAAAGCGCATTTTGTTTATTAAAAAGGTGTCAAAACTAATTTGGTGTAAAATTTGAATGAATTTACGGTAAATATGTTTATTCTTTACGTTGAATTATTCACTGTTATATCATTGCAATTATATATTTTGCTACAAAACTGCAATTAGATCTGCTAAAGTGTGTAAGCCTTTCCTTCATGTTTTGCTAGCTTGGGATTACATAATATGTTATATCAAGAATAGGAATAGGTTTTTAATTATTTTCACGATAATTACTGAAGAGGTAAAATCTATTTATAGTTTACGGACATCACCTCTCACGTGTTCAAATATCATAGACATAATTAGTAACTCTGGTACAATTCATGTACTTTATGAAGAAAATGGCTTCACTCATCACTAAAGATGATTTTGTATTCCTGGTTTTCCGCAGTTGACGTTTTACCAATGATAAAAATTAAATTATTTAACAAAACAAACAACAACTGAAGATCAAAATTGTGATTAGAAAAAGAAATATGAGCCTTCTTCTTAGATAGAAGAAATAACTTTGTTGAAAAAACATACTTGTCTGGAATATGCTGCTCCATATCTGCAGTAGTTGGCGAAATTTTTGCAGTTATTCCATAACACATGGTATGGCATATTTCTTTGGTTTGTAAAGGCTATTGCTATGTTCCTAATTGTGTCTGTTTCCAGTTGGCTAAAATGAAAGCATTATCAAAAGGACTGCAAACGGTAGCATTGTCTAGTCACCTAATTAAAAATCATTTTTGGTTAATTGTCTAATTGAATTAATTTTTTTCTAATAATGTAAACATATATATATATATATATATATATATATATATATATATATATATATATATATATATATATATATATATATATATATATATATATATATATATATAATATATTCATGATTTGGTCAACCCAAAGCTCATTTCATAATAGAAACTAACAGAAAACGGATTTTGTTTTAAACATCACCCCCCCCCCCCCCCCACCGAGAAAAAAATCCTTTTGAGGGGTTTTGTATATTGTTATTTCGCATTTTTATACCAAATATTGTTGTTCCACGGGGGGGGGGGGGGGATATGTCTGCATACCACAAATGCATTCCAATAAAAGGTTTTGTTTTGAAACGTGGCAATAATTAACAAATATGAATTTAAATGAAAAATTACTTTATTTTCCAACGTTAACATGTGATTATTAAGTTTGTATGCACATAACGGCCGCTAAATAATATTTACCTTACTCATAGAGATCGTTTTCAATGAAAACATCCCTCCCCTCGTAACTTTTGTTAAAAAAATCAATAATTTGACTAAAAATTTTATTTTAATAAGAAATAATTTAGATTAGATTGTTTTAATTATCAGACAGAAATTTCAAAATATTTGGATGTAAAATGGCGGGAAACGGACGTTAGCGTTCGCAGTTCTTGTTAATAGCATTTTGACGTCAGAATAAGAAGCAGATTAATTATATGATTACACATTTCTTTTGTTTAAATTCATATCATAGAACAACCAGCAGTCTTGCAGTAGTCTACACATGTCTTGTAAAAGTAGAGGCAATTAATGGACTGTATTGTCCAACATAAAAACTTTGGAATTCCCATTTTTTTTCTTTTTTTAAAGCAAAATAAGGATAAAATACCGATAAAATAACGGAAATTGATTAAAGTCATTACGTTTATCATAAAGTTTGCTGTTAGGTTACTATTTATGTGTTTTTCTAGTAAAACATCTGCATTTAAAACAGGTGACTTGGACTATGTGGTATCTTTTTTCTCAAGTTTACAAGGATATACATGTACTGATTCGACTTAAGAATGGAAGTAACAATTAATTGAAAATACGTCGTTGATATACCCAATGGAGCGCAATTGGCACCCATGGAAATCCCAACAGATTGCTGGAAGACATGATTTCTAAAAATTAAGAAATGCAAATAATTCATTATCATCTTCAGAGTACTTCTGTACGCAGTCCGAGTGGTTTTTAGCAAAATAATTTTGTAGATGGACAATAACAAGGTAGGTACATTTACGAAATCCAATTTATTGAAAAAGCAGCTATTAATGATGTCAAAAATTCTGGACTTTAATTTACCACTGGGAATGATTGTATATAAAGTAAAAAAGTCGTAAGTTTTGATGCTTTTGATTTTGGTAAAGTTTTGTGTTTCGAAATTTTTAAAAGTTCTTTGGGATTTTTAAATATCTAAAACAAAGTCTTAACCACAAAATATTGCCCATCGGTTATTTAGAAGAACATGTTATTGCTTTTTCCCCATATATTCTTAATTTGATAATTAACATTACAACCCCTTGCCACTATTCTGCCCATCCCGACCCCTTTCATAAATTTAACAAATATGTATCTGCACTACCTTCATTTTATGGCTTATTAGTTTTGAGAAGAGTATTATTGAATTATTTCCTTTTAATATTCTTATATTTATACTTCACACCCAACCCTTTCCTTGCTGCCCAACCCTTCCCCTAAGGTCATTGTTACTGAATAAGTGGTTATATACGCGTGGGGGAAATTTACACTATTAACGCAGATGGCTTAAATACGCATAAATTGTCCCCGCGCGTATGGTAAAAAACTCAACACTTTTGAGTGCTTAATTATGATAAAATATTAAACAATTTAGAGTGGTAATTCACGTATCCGCGAATATAATACCCACGCGTATTGTTTGACCATAGAAAACGCGTACTTAACCACCAGCGTAAATAACCACTTTTGCAGTAGGACAAATTTAAATCTTAAGGAAACCGAGTACAGAACGAGTACGCACGCTTTTGCGCAGCGTTTCATTTGTATTGTGACGTCATATTTTTCTTATTCTTAACCCCCCGTAAATATAGTTTAATTCATATATTTTAAGACAATAACCATGTATTTTATATTAATAATATGTAATGGTATATATTTATTTATTACCTAAATATGTCTAAATGTTTTAATAATACTATAAAGATCCCCATTTCCGCCTTTGTCAAATAAAAAATAGCCATTATTTGACAAACTGGGAAATTGGGCATACAAAAAACATATTTGATAAGACCCCTGGAACAAACCTGGAGGTAAAAGGTTTTTTTTATTTGACCATTTGATGCCTTTTAGCAATACTTTTAATATGTAGAACAGAAAAAGAAATCCCTAGGGCAGAAGTTTAAAAAATATGTAAAACATATGCAAAATTGATACATTTTACGCAAAATCCCATAGGGTCCTATGTTGAAAAATATGTAGAACAGAAAAAATAATCCCTAGGGCAGAAGTTTAAAAAATATGTAAAACATATGCAAAATTGATACATTTTAAGCAAAATCCCATAGGGTCCTATGTTGAAAATTAACAAACTTTGAGATGACCCCTTAAACAAACGGTGTGGTAAATGTCTTATGTTTTTATCTTAAAATAATAACTTTAACAGTAGACAAACCAGGAACAAACCAGGAGGTAAAAGTTTTTTTTTATTTGACCATTTGATGCCTTTTAGCAATTCTTTTAATATGTAGAACAGAAAAAGAAATCCCTAGGGCAGAAGTTTAAAAAATATGTAAAACATATGCAAAATTGATACATTTTAAGCAAAATCCCATAGGGTCCTATGTTGAAAATTAACAAACTTTGAGATGACCCCTTAAACAAACGGTGTGGTAAATGTCTTATGTATTTATCTTAAAATAATAACTTTAACAGTAGACACTCATGTAAAAAATTTCATTCAATAATCTAGGGCAGAACAAATTAGACCCTGCCTCGTTAACAACATAAGGATGCTGTCAAACAATTTGCAGCCTTTTGACAAAAAAGTTTTGAACAAGATTTAAGAGACTTTCTCTGTATATATATTTCTTTCAAAACGTTTGACATCCCCTCCATTGTCATTCATGTTATCTTTGGGGTACATGATTTGAAAAAAAAAAAAGATGTAAAACGTTTACGACCACAACAACGAACCCAATGACGCCAATTGCAGACAATGGTCATTTTTTTAATGCTCATTTGAATATCCCGCTCAGATGAGCTAAAAGGCCTAGAAAACAAAGCTGAAAAAACCTTGGAAAACCGTTTACGGACTAACAAAACATTCAATAACAATCTTAGAGTTTATATATATTAACAATGTAAATGCAACATATCATTCGAACTATTAAGTGTATTATACTTACCTGAAATTTTCATCCCCTGTATTATTAATTCTAACATTCGAATTCCCAACCGCATCCAAAATATTCTCCCTTATGACAGCAGCTCTGTTGTATTTTATTCCGGAAATAGTAAAACTTTCGCCCTGGTTTGCCCTTTCTCCGTCGTCGACACCTTTTAGATGTACCACTTCGTTATTCCCTACATGCAAATAGTAAAAAAAAACTAGACTCTTGTTGCTATAGCAACTAAAAGGTCTTCCGTTCCTCATGTATCAATCTGCACATATAAATCCATTTCTCTTTTAAAAGAAAACTGATACAATATAAACTGTAAAAAAAATTACTCAGAAAAGTTAAACAATACAAAAAGACTAAATGTCAATGATTGAGTACTTTCTGAGACGACCGGAAGTTACGCCAGATCATTAAAAACATAGTAAACATATCTTTATACATTGTTTTGTCTTTTCTCAAAGATAGTATGTTCAAGTTTTTGTTTCTTATAATATCTCGTTGATAAAAGGATTTTGTCTCGGTACCGGAAACGGACAACCGGAAGTGATTAAAGAAATTAAAGGTAGATAGTTTAATACATTAACCTTCGGTACGTTACTGTTCATCACACTGAGTAAAATGTTTTTAACAAATCCAAATTTTAAAAAAGTCTTCTGCTTGAACGCTCCAAGTGAAGTACGACCAATTGAAACTCGTCAAAAACATGTTCTATCAAATGACCATTATCAATATAAATTTTGGTTCTTGATCTCTCACAGTTTTTGAGATCTTATGGGTACTTTGTTTTAAAAAAGAAGGCTACCTGAGATGTTTGAGATGTCTCACCGGAAGTAGAACTTTTTTGGGGGGGGGGGGGGTTTCCATGTGTAAATGACCTTTCGAATTTCTACAGATAGAATGTTACTTCCATGCTAAATAACCAAAACATTTTTTAAAAATCAAAATTGGGTGTACTTCCTGTGACGACCGGAAGTTACGCCGGATAAAACAAAATAGTGTTAACACATGTACATACATAGGTCTATCATCCTACAAAGTGTGGTTGTTCTAGTCGTTACTGTATTTGAGATCTTATCGAAATAAGGTTTTTTGTCTCGGGACAGGAAACGGACAAACGGAAGTGCTCAATATAAATTGTATTTAATATTTCTTGTATACTTGCCTTTTGTACATTATTTTTCATTTATCTTACTCAAAATATCGAAGAAAAAACAGTTAAACTGATGAACAGGTCGATTTGTTTGAACTTTTCCGGTGTGGAATGGAAGTGACGGAAGACAAAATGAAACCGATTAAACACATCTTCAATCAAATATCTATCATCCAGAAAAGTTTCGTGTCTTGATCACTTATAGTTTCTAAGATCTCGCGGGTACAAAATGTGTTTTAAAAAAGCTTCCTGAGATAATTGAGATATCTCACCGGAAGTAGAATTTTTTTGTTGATTTGAAATCGCATAGATAACATTTGCATAGATTTATACATATATATCTATTCTATGGAAAAGAAATTGAATACGTAAAAATAATATGTTTCGAAGTACTTCCGGTGACGACCGGAAGTTACGACGAACAAAACAAAACAGTTTAAACACATCTACTGCTATAGGTATATCATCCCAAAAAAGTTTAGATCTTCAAGTCTTTACCATTTTTGAGATCTCGAGGTGACAAGCTTTTCGTCGCGGGGAAGGAAACGGATAAACGGAAATGAATTTAGAAAAAACTCATATCACAAACTTCTAGATTTTTTTCATTTCAATCATCACTAAAAATTTTAGGAAAATCTATCCAGACATCTCTGAGATATTCACGATACAAAAAGGGGAAAAAAATAATAATAACTAGACTCTTGTTGCTATAGCAACAAAAAGGTCTTCCGTTCCTCATGTATCAATCTGCACATAAAAATCCATTTCACTTGTGAAAAGAAAATGGATATAATATATACTGTAAAGGAATTCAAAGAAATTATTTCTAAGATAAGCAAAACAAAAAGTCAGTTATAATATCTCTTTGAGAAAAGGTTTTTGTCATGGGACCGGAAAAGAACATACGGAAGTGATTTAAGAAATTGAAAGTAGATATTTTAGTACATTTACCTACGGTACGTTACTTTTCATAAAATTGAGTAAAGTGTTTTAAAAACAACTAAAGTTTAAAAAAAAACTTCTATTGCTTGAACGCTTCGGGTGAGAACCGGAAGTGATGTACAACCAAATGAAACCCGTTTAACACATGTTCAATCAAATGTCCATCATCCATCTATTTCGTGTCATGATCTCTCACAGTTTCTGAGATCTTGTGGGTACTTTGTTTTTAGAAAGGAAGGCTACCTATGATATTTCAGATGTCTCTCCGGAAGTAGAACTTTTTTAGTTGTGTTACAACGTGTAGATGACCTTTTGTATTTAATACCTAAATGTTACTTCCATGCTAAATAACCAAAATATTTTTAAACAAATAAAATCGGATGTACTTCCTGTGACGACCAGAAGTGACGCCAGATAAAACAAAATAGTAATAACACATGTTCATACATAGGTCTATCATTCCACAAAGTTTGGTTGTTCAAATTGTCACCGTTTTTGAGATCTCTCCGAAATAAGGTTTTTTGTCTCGGGACAGGAATCGGACAAACGGAAGTGCTAAATGTAAATTGTATTAAATATTTCTTGTATACTTGCCTTTTGTACATTATTTTTCATTTATCTAACTAAAAATGTCAAAGGGAAACAAGTTAAACTGATAAACAGCTCGATTTGTTTGAACCCTTCTGGTGTGGACCGGAAGCGACGGAAGACAAAATAAAACCAGTTAAACACATCTTCAATCAAATGTCTTTCATCAATGAAAGTTTCGTGTCTTGATCACTTATAGTTTCTGAGATCTCGTGGGTACAAAATGTGTTATAAAAAAGTTACCTGAGAGAATTGAGATATCTCACCGGAAGTAGAATTTTTTTGTTGATATTACATCGCAGAGATATCTTATGTATAGATTTATGCTTATATGTTTATTCTGTGGACAAAAAATTTAATGCATAAAAATAATTATTTTTGAAGTGCTTTCGGTAACGACCGGAAGTTACGACGAACAAAACAAAAGTGTTTAAACACATCTACAGCTATAGGTCTATCATCCCACAAAGTTTGGAATTTCAAGTCCTTACCGTTTTTGAGATCTTTTTGTCGCGGGACAGGAAACGGACGAATGGAAGAGAATTTAGAAAATCTTTTACTAAAAACCTCAAGATGTTTATATTTTCAGTCATTCTTGAAAATTTTATAAGAATTCATCAAGACATCTTTGAGTAATTCACAAGACAAAAAGGGGAAAAAAATAATAATAATAAAAAGAAACATTACAATCACTATAAGGTCTTCCGTTGGAAACGGAAGACCTTAAAAAGAAACATTACAATCACTATAAGGTCTTCCGTTGGAAACGGAAGACCCTAATAAGAAGAAGAAGAAAGAAAGAAAAAACCTAACAATTACTATAAGGTATAAGGTCTTCCGTTGGAAACGGAAGACCTTAATAAACATTTAAAAGCATTATCGCCCTTACTACTTCTCTATTATATGTAAGAGTTTAAATTTCAATATATATTAGAAAAGAACCTTAAATAAATTTTGCAATAATATAAACACAAGTAAGGACAATCTTCAAGATTAAAGACCCATTCAGTCTGATTATATGTCTGTTTCTGCAATGAATTTCAGTATTGTTCAGTGAATAAGGGTTTAAAAGAGATGTGCAGCAATTTTGTACTGTGAAGGATAAGCATGTAAATATTTCTTGAACCAACTTGTTTCTCTCCGAAACAAAGCAAACAAATTGAGATTCGACATGTTGTTTTGTATACAAATTATGCATACAAGAAGGGATGTAACACAACTAGCTACAACAAATTGTGTTACTATTATAATCTTTGTTTATGATGCATTTATCTATTTTTCGTTTGTCTCCGTGGACAATAATTAACACATGTACAGAGAAGCGCTTTCCTTTCTACGCAAGATTTATGGATGGGAGTACAAGCTCAATAACAGCCAAGGATATTTTTACCATGCCTTGGTGGTCATAAATGGACATTTGGTGCTGAATACCTCATTTAAGTTAGACATCGTCACCGACCTCGTGGAACCCTATAACATAAACATCAAAGTAATGGGTGAATGTCCTTTCATCTTAGTACAGACACCTGTCAACTACGATACGAAGAGACAAGGCCTCATTGTTTCTTCGGACGCGTAAAATACCCGTACTTGGTCAGAAGAGTCAGTCCTCAACACACCACCAGTGAGGAAGAGCATACTCTCCAGCCATTCTGAAACCTTAAAGCTATCCGATCACAGACTGTAGAACAACTTCTCACGTCAGAGACTGTCTTATCTGGTGCACCAGTTGCTTGGAACGATAACTATACTTCAAAACTATTATTTGACTTTGTAACCGAGATAACTTTCTTACCTGATTTGTATTTACTTCATCTTTTGCTTCGTAAACTTATTAAAATTATTTGAATTTAGTAATCTGTTTCCTTTGTGTTGTGTTACATAGGACAATGCCTTTTTATCACTTAAAACAGCTGCGGAGCTACATATATATTTTGAGGATTCAGAAATCTAAAAATGAAAATTTGAAATGAGTTTGACAAGTTGTGGATCTTACCCAAGACCTTTATTTGGTATGAATAAAAAGGGGCTGGTCCCTATTATTAGGGAGTTAGATATTTCAAACGTCACGTGACACAGATACGGGTGTACGTGTCTGTTCAACGCTCTGTGTTTGTTACCATTTTTTCCCCGAAACAAAGATTATTTGTCGCAATTTTGGTTTTGGGATCTTTACACGGTTATGTGCCATTATAACCTGAAGTTTTGTTACCGTAAATTTTGTTTAAGTTTGATGTTGTGTATAAATTGATTTCATCTGTGCTGTCATTTCTGTTCACTCCCTTACCCGTGGATTTATCTACCTGGAGATGGCGGTCTTCGACTTAGTTACGGTTGATACGGTTGTAAGAACATTCAAGCCATACCATTATACTTAAAGAATAATAGCCTCCGCGGCTCCGGTAATGAAGAGATCACTGATGTTAATCAATCAAACAGTTTAATGGTAATGATCTTATGTGTGTTCAGCTGGACAGAAACCTATGTAGAATTTATCTGAAAAATGAAGAGAGTAGGCTTCATCTACGCACCGAGGGTATCATTAATGTGTTTCACCAGTTCTATGACACTCACCCGTACACTTCTGGCGCTACATCAACATCTTAGAAAACCCTCAAATTACGTATATGTGGTCTCCCGCTTTCCGTGGCTGATTCCGCCGTACATGAATTACTCAACAAAGTAGACGTCAAATTAACGAGTAAAATTCTATATGAAAGCGCATGGCAAGCATCCTAAACGGGACTAGGTTTATGTACATAGAACTGCTTTCTTCCCAGAATTCCCAAACCTTTAAGCGCTCTAGACACTTCAAACGCAAAAAGCAAACAAGTGAACACAAGTCCTTGACTGGTACCAACACTTGCCCAGTGCTGATTGCATCTAAGGTTCCTCTCACAGACGTTGAGATATTGCTACCATACAAGTTGCTGTCCTTTAAAAAAGGACTACAAAACGTGGACCATTTGTATGTGTTTCCAACGAAAAAGTGATAGCCTTAAGATTATCAGAGATTCCACCGACTCTAGCCCTCTACTTTTAACCACTAAATTTGTACGTTGTATTACGTATACATGTATGTATAGCCGTAACTTTTTATCTCAGAATTTAAAGGATTCATACTTCTAAAATAATTATGATCTATCTATAAATGAAGTTTGCATGTACAGTATCAGGCATTCGATGAATTCTACTTTTTGCGCACACATTACGATTCGCACTACTTTGTTAACTATGCAGTGACAGCTTGGTGTAAATTAAAAAATTTCATATTCATATGATGCATTTTTCTTGAGATTTAAAATTTTATACAGTGACATAATTATTCAATCATACTTAAATGCTTAAAAAATTTAATCGGGAAGTAGCCTCGCCTACTATAAAAGTAAAGTTACTTGTGTATTCGGAAAACAACAAAACATTGCAAATTATGCTATTTGATGCATGTTGTAGTTTCGGCATAACATTAACTTATTTCATAATCCTGATAGTTCATATTACATGCTAATCATTTTTTAAAAGGAATCCTTTGTTTCCGAACCGACAACTTTACAATTACAGAGCCTTTGAACTTATGAGTGCACATGGTACGGAATCCCGATCCCGATTCAGATAAACGTGTGCTAGCCTGGTTCCCTGAGCTATCCATTACGCACAGGAACCAGGCTAGCTCATGCGCAGGCTGAATTTTCCCCATAGCATCCGGTTTAACCTCGCTTATATATTTTCTGCGTGGACCCTGAAATAAAGAGCTCAATTACTGCCCAACACCGCATGAGGTCGATGACAAAAGCTTAGAGAGAACACCAAAGCATTTTCCAAAGGCTAAGATCAAAGAAAAACTTCTCGCCATAAGACTCTTGCAAAAATCACGCAGATGACCCTCCTCTGTCCTTGCACAACTTAGAGGAACATAAGTTGTGGAAAATCAAAAGGACTTGGCAACCGGCACCTGGCAAATGTGGAGCACTTGAGTCTTACATTGAAACTCCTGACCCACTTAAAAGTCGTCCCTTACAATCTGACGAAAAAAAGATCTGCTTTACATACGTTGAAAAAAACGGACAACATAGTCATTAGGAAAGCAGACAAAGGATCCAGATTGGTTGTCCAAGACAAACAAGCGTATTTAGCCGACGCCAAAAGACAACTGACAGACGATCGTTTTAAAAAAAAACTGGACTCTGATTCAATTTAACATTTTTCAGCTCTCATCACTGACAGCCAGGACGTAATGTATGAACATGATGAAATATGTGTTAATGTTTACGAAACGTTTCGCCAAACCAACAGTAGACCGGTCTAATTTTGTTTGCTTCCAAATGTCTACAGGGAAGAAATGCTTGCACGCCTAATATTTAGTGCCAATAGTCTTCACAAGGAGAAAATATCTGAATTTAGATTTGCATCTCCATCCACAAGTAGATGATTTGCCATCATACCTGAAAGATACTACAGATTACATGAATAAAACATTTTCCTCTGGCCAGTCAGACCATACTCTTTATATATATATATATATATATATATATATATATATATATATATATATATATATATATATATATATATATATATATATATATCATACGTGTGGTGTATATTACACGTGTGATAAACATTTGCTTTATCAAACGGGTGATGCTATATCAAATACTTCCAGTCCGAACTAATTTTGACACAGCCCCTCCCTTCAACGCTTCAGTGACCTAATTTCGAAGATTTCCTAGTACTTTTAACATAACTATATTAACTACCAAAAATTGATATAAAATGGATTTTGTCAAAGATTTAAATTACAAATATAAAGGATTACACATAAGTGTGTAGCATTAACGTCGGAACCGGGGGGGGGGGGGGGGGGGGCAAAGTTATATATCACCGTAACCAATGACCGTTTCTTTTGATTGTCAATATTTTTGATAAGTTTAGCCTCCCTCTCCCCCAATCCTACTTTCAATGTGCTTCAAACGCCACTGTGTAGTTTATAAAACAGCAAATCACGTTAGCTATCAAGGAGGTCATTCTGACGACGGGAGAAAACAGAACGGTTTGGTTGTGTTTATATACAAGAACTAACCGAGATGATGCTTCTAAGACTTTTTCCACCACCAGTAAGCATCTTATTAGATGTTTTCAATTTCTATTCATATGGCTAGTGTTTGTTTTATATAACATTACCAACAGTTCCTCGTTCGAGTAAATTCAAACCAACGAGCATTCGCAACTGTGTGCATGTCAACAAACTTGATTTAAGTCGTCTGATCATCCATTTAATCAGGTGATTAAGCTCTAAGAACAAATATCTAAAGCTAAAATATTATTTCAAGCTTTATTTCAGTGAAACTTTACATTAGAACAGTTATATTTATCTCCGATATAACGTACTAAATTGTATTGCGGATGGTCACAATAACCGCATAACAAAACGTTGAATCATCGTTTTCAACCTTTGAAAAAATCACTTCGGTGGTCATATAAAGGGCTGTCTCAAAAGATTCATAATATAAATCAAATTGTATGAGATAAATAGAATATCTATAATTGTGTGATTTTATATTTGCTTTATCCAACTCGTTGAAATGGTTTAATTCGCTCAGCAAGCCTCGCGAATATATACACCATTTCAACTCGTTGGATAAAGCAAATATAAAATCACACACACACACACACACACACTATATATATATATATATATATATATATATATATATATATATATATATATATATATATATATATATATATATTTATATATTAAACAGGCTAAGTTGGCTGTTAGGCACATGTTTCCTCAGTATTGACTTCTTATTAAAAAATACAATGACCTACATAGTCGGGGACTTGCAATGAGTAAAACGGATCCGTTGTTCACAAATAGAGTCTATCTGACAATCTTTTTTTTTTTTTAAATATCCATACGTGTCATGTTTGGAGCTTTAAATTATTGAAATCGTTTTGCTTGAAAAGGTAGCTATTGTTGGAAAGAGCATCCAATCTTAAATCATTTTCACCAGAGCTGTGGCTTAACCTAACAAAAGGTATTTGTTATTTAATCCTTGCCGTTTACATGTGTGTGCCTGAACAACTCGATTTCAAACAGACTGTAACGTTAACCTACTGGCTACAATTGTGGATAATTTACATTTTTCTGTATATTTGACACAACCACTCGCATGTTTGTACGATATAAGTTTTCTTGTATATTGTTATTTTAGATGAATTTGACCCGTCAGAATGTTATACCATTTTTTTTATCTTAGACTGTAGGACTCCTGTATTTCATTTTACGTTGTGATCTGAATGAGGATTTCTAAAACGCACATGAGATATAGCTAGCTGATCTTAAGACCAACTAATAAGTATAGAGGTTTACAAATTCAGTCAAAATTTAAATGGATGAATTTGTAAAAAGAATACTTTTAAAAAGTATATCAAACAATTAATTTAATTAAAGTTAAAAATATAAAGTGTACCCTTCCAGACGTTATTTTATTATAACAAAAACAACTTATCTGACCCTCAAACCAATGGCTGTGTAAACTGCTTACAAATGTACTAAAACTGTATTTTTATTTAATCAAATGTACAATTTCAATAATCAAATATTGAGATACGCTGTATATGAACAATTTTATGTGGGTTTTTTTTTTTTTTTAGATTTTTTTAATTTTAATGCGTGTCAGTCAGTAGCCAAAACTCACAAAAAATAAGAGGAATGATGCCAAAAAGCTTATCGAAACTTTTATTTTGCGATCAAATTTATACAATAAGAATTAACAAGGGAAACGTTTGGGAACTTCCACGCGTGAGGGGACGTAAATGGAACACCAGATTAAAAAAACAAATAATTCCATTATCATGAATGTGTCAATTCTTACCTATGTACACAGCCCAGTGTACATGCTCATCACGTTGAATCTCCAGTAGATCCCCAACTTTTAGACTTTCTAAATGCTCTTGAATTTTCCTGAATGTCGACATTTTGTTTCCGGGTATGAAATAAGGGGTTACGACGGAGCTTGAAATTTCAGACGTCAGATTATCAATATTTTGTCTTTAACTTTATGTACACTGGAAACCTTTTTTAGAAAAGGCCGAGTATATAGAAATTTAAGATGTAACACAGATTTTTTAAAAACAAATTTTGGTGGCCAATCACCTAACCTACTTAGGGTTACTGGATATCTTTTCTGGTATATTTTTCAGGATGTAAATATTTTGAACACCGAACCCGGTTGCATTTTACCAGATTGAATCGGATTCTCCAAACTGAAGTACTTGCATTGTAAACTTAGACTTTGCTGCTTTATTTTGAACGATTTTTTTTTATTTCACCTTAACAACAGTGGGATATTACTAATTAAACAAGCGGGTAGGTAAAGGCAACTAGAGTAATATGACCGTCGATATTATGATCAATTTAAAAATTGTTTGTTTTTATGAAAACAGTGCTGAATATCAAAATCAAGGGAGGCTGGTCGCCATGATATTATTTTTCTACTTCGGAATCAAGTCAATCTTTGAAGCTGATGTGTCATGGCATCACGTAACAGTTGAAAATAGATAACTTATTTGCCTTAACAAAAAATCAATAAGTGTAATATTACCCCGAGGTGCATTTGTATGCATGATGCAAAAATTTGATCGGCAATTAACTAATGTTTATTTGTATTACTGCTAGAATCCTATTGTTAATCGCATAAAATAAATATTGTTATTATTTATCGGAAACCCCTCAACTTCTTCAAGTTCATTGAAAATACTCCGCATTTTTTTAAACAACGAAAAACAGGATTCTAGCAGTATTTTTCAAGTATTTTAGGTCATATTCTTTTGATATTTGCCGAATTTAACTTTCATAATATTCAGGAGAGTGTTACTCATTTCCCTTTTTTGTATACACTGACAGAGGAAAGGTCGGTCAAGTCATATAAGTGTATATCTGCTTACCTGAAAAACATTCGCTGATAAAACAAAATATCCATGCATGTATTATCCTGATTATATATTCCTAACTGACATTATTCTAAATCTTGGGTATCTGTAATATGTTTTACAGTGCTACCGTTGTGGCGGGCAGAGCAAGAACTACACATACCTTGCATCATTGTCAAAATAACGTTATTAAGTTATCAACTAACATCAAAGAATTTGAGAGAGAGAGAGAGAGAGAGAGAGAAAGAGAGAAATCTGTAAAATAGTCTGGGTCGGTAATAAAGTTTACAAGCGTTAATAGTAAGTATATCGTAACTATTTTGACCGCAAAAAGGGAGGAGCAAAGCCGGGGAATTAAATTTTCTAAATAAGTTGAAAAGATTTTGATAACCATAATAAAAGTCCATTTCTTATGAAAATATTTCGTTTTCTAGATTTAACACTATTTGCATATATTTACATTAACATAACATTTCGACAAAAGAAAGTGGAAATGGGGAACCCACTCAAAAATGTGTAACACCCTTTCCTCTAATTTTTAGATATAAAAAATATTATGCACTGCATTCTCTGATTAAGAATAAGTGGGCAAAATTGGGCTTTTTAATTTAATAATTTTAATACTAGCTAAACAAATCTTTATAATTTAAAACAAAGAACGTTTTTATAATACAAAAGCAAAATTAAGAATTATTGTTTTTTACAAGCCAATGCTATACGGGGGTACACGGGAGGCCTTATAACTTCGAATTCATAGTCAAGATATGCATTTGTTTAATCTCTTTATTATTTTCTTGCTCTCCAAAATTGCTTTTTCAGAAATGTAAGCTACTAGTTTTAGCTCTAGAAGTCTAAATTTGATTTTTAAGTGATTGTAATCACTAAATTAGTGAACGGGTTAAGAATAAATGACGTACTCACGACGTCAAATACGGAAAATACGGCATTTTTAGGTAAAATTATCAAAAACAAGATAAAATAGCAGCAAAAAATCTAGCGAGAACACATATAATTTTTTTTTACATTAATTTATTTTAAATCACTTTTTCTTTACGCACAGAAACAGTTGATAAATTTGTCCAAATTGTTTAAAACTTACTTGCAGTTTAAAAAAAAAATCAATCTCAAAAAATGCTTATTTTCCTATGTAATCATTAGAAAAGCGTCAAAACAGCACCATCGACAATACCAAGTTCAAGGCGGTATTGCATAAAAATGGCGTAGGCAAATTTGATGAATATTTTATATAATAAACTGTAAATACTACAGAACGATTTGACAAATTTTCAGGGTATGTTTTCTCGTGAGATTTTCTATGGGGTAAACCCGAGCCCCACTTTAACCGGCATCGCTTGATTTGCCGGTGTTGCCGGCGAGCGATTGCAACAACGAATTTTATAGGTGCCAGTTAATAAGCTATATGGCGTCGATGTTACCATATTTTACAAAACTGGATTTCTGTAACTAAAGTTTGTCCTACTTCATCAAAAAACATTAAAAGCCAAAATGTCTGGACCAAACTATGAGATAAGTATCACTTTCAGTTAGTATCGGTATCACTTAAGCTGCAATCGATATCCTCTTTGTTGGAGCATTGTGACGTTGCCAACCGTTACATTAACGTCACCTTTTCCCGATAACGCCGCCGGCGAGACAATGTTAATGGAAAGCTCCCTTTAATCATTGGTTTACTTATCTCTACTTAATACAAAGGAATGGAAACATGTAAAAAAATGTCTTGGGTCACAACAAAGCTTGGGCAGTACTTAAAACTTGTACCTAAACATCAATGCGCCGTAAATTACGAGTGTTTGGCATAGCACTACGGGAGAAAACATTAAAGGGCACAACGGGACGCAGACACTTTTTTTTCTTGATGAATCTGACGGATTAGCTCGTTCTTTTTCCCGCGCACACTGGTTTTCATAGCTCGTTTCGCTCGCCGGCCCTATTAAATAATTTTTATTAACCGGGTTTTCCAACGGAAAAATCCGGTTATTAAAATGGTGAAAATGGCGGGCGGGCGGGCGGGCGGGTGGGTGGGCGGATTGGCGGGCGGGCGGGCGGCTGCCAAAAGGGTACCCTCATTGTACGGATAACTCCTCCTACAGTTTTCAAGATAGGAAGTTGTTCTTTTGCAGATCAATTGTACATATATCAGAGGTGTGCATATTGCTAGGATTTTGATTTCCGATAATTAATCGAAAAAATACCAGCTTTTGAACTTAGTCATTTTTTGGCAAAATGTTGCATATAGGGTACCCTCATTGTACGGATAACTCCTCCTACAGTTCTCAAGATAGGAAGTTGTTCTTTTGCAGATCAATTGTACATATATCAGAGGTGTGCATATTGCTAGGATTTTGATTTCCGATAATTTATCGAAAAAATACCAGCTTTTGAACTTAGTCATTTTTTGGCAAAATGTTGCATATAGGGTACCCTCATTGTACGGATAACTCCTCCTACAGTTCTCAAGATAGGAAGTTGTTCTTTTGCAGATCAATTGTACATATATCAGAGGTGTGCATATTGCTAGGATTTTGATTTCCGATAATTTATCGAAAAAATACCAGCTTTTGAACTTAGTCATTTTTTAACAAAATGTTGCATATAGGGTACCCTCATTGTACGGATAACTCCTCCTACAGTTCTCAAGATAGGAAGTTGTTCTTTTGCAGATCATTTGTACATATATCAGAGGTGTGCATATTGCTAGGATTTTGATTTCTGATATTTTATCGAAAAAATACCAGCTTTTGAACTTAGTCATTTTTTGGCAAAATATTGCATATAGGGTACCCTCATTGTACGGATAACTCCTCCTACAGTTCTCAAGATAGGAAGTTGTTCTTTTGCAGATCAATTGTACATATATCAGAGGTGTGCATATTGCTAGGATTTTGATTTCCAATAATTTATGAAAAAATACCAGCTTTTGAACTTAGTCATTTTTTGGCAAAATATTGCATATAGGGTACCCTCATTGTACGGATAACTCCTCCTACAGTTCTCAAGATAGGAAGTTGTTCTTTTGCAGATCAATTGTACATATATCAGAGGTGTGCATATTGCTAGGATTTTGATTTCCGATAATTTATGAAAAAAATACTAGCTTTTGAACTTAGTCATTTTTTGGCAAAATGTTGCATAAACATGTAGGGTACTCCATTTCACTGGATAAGGGTTGACATGGATTATGGATACAGTTTACATAAAAGAAAACCCGGTTTGCTGTCACATTGACAGCTTTTCACTTGTTTAGGCATTGTTTAAAGATTCGTCTCCCGACCTTGATCTTCTCTATTAAAAATGCCTGTGACGTCACCAACGATGATAAAATGAAAAGTATTTATCATAATACAAAAACAAATTAAAATATGATTTGAAATATGTTAATTGTTTTACATGTAGGATGTTGTTGTGTTACATGGATTATATGTGATTTTATCACATTTGTGAAATTACTTTTCTATTAAGCCTTGTACATATATCAAACTCTTGACTAATTAAGATAACAGATGATATTTTTTTTTGATTTTTTTTATTTTTTCTTATTTTTAATTGTTTAATGAGCAGCAATGGCATTTCATTTAGTTACTTGACGATGTATTTTTACAAACCATTCAAATTGAAGTAGCCTATTCAGAAAACGATAAGTATGCTTGGAAAACGGATTTTCATTTTTTTCTTTTTTGTTTTTCAATCTCATTAAATCGGAAAGGAGTATAAAATCTTTTCTGTTTAATTAATCAATGTAATTCAATTTAATCAAATTGCAGATCTTTGTCTGTTCGATCAAGTTTTAGCAAATATTCAGCCAGTTTGCAATCGAATTAGAAAACAGAAATACACTGATTATACCTGCACTTTCTAAAGAAAGTTCGGGTATATTGTTGTTACCCTGTTCCGTCCGTCCGTCCGTCTGTCACGTTTTACTTTCCAAAACTGCTCTTACATCTTATAAACCAGCAAACTGAACTCTTGGAGTTTGATTTGGGGCATCATGTTGTTTTGTAAAAAGGTTTCAAAAATTCTCTGATAGTCATGGGGGTTAAACAATTGGTAAAAAATGACGTTTTTCACACAAAAAACCTTCTTCCTCGAACTCCTCCTACATTTTCAACAGTAGACAAATCATCTTTTGGAATATGTTTTGGGGTATCGTATAGATGGACAATAAGGTTTCAGAATTTTCAATTTTGTCCTGGGGGTCAATTAATGGCTGAAAAATGACGTGTTTTTTTTTTTCTTTACAAAAAAACTGGTTTCAAAAACGTCATTTTTTTTGGGCAGTAGCCGAATGATCTTCTAGAATATGATTGGGGGTGTCATATTGAGGTGTGATCAGGTTCCAGTATTTTTTTTATTAAGGGTATCAGTGGGCAACAAAAAAATATGTTTTTTTGGCAAAAAAAAGTATGGTTCCCAGAACTCCTCTTACAAATTTTGGAGTAGCTACGTCATCTCTTAAGATATAATTTGGGCTGTCCTATCGATGCGCAATAAGGTTTTAAAAATTTAAAGTTCATCCAGGGAGTCAAATAGTAGCAGAAAATTGACGTTTATCTCTAAAAAAAAAAACCAACATAGATCCAAGAGCTCCTCTGATGATTTAATGGATAGACACATCATATCTTGGGATATGATAGGGACTGTTCTATAGATGTGCAGTAAGGTATTAAAAATTTTAATTTCATCCAGGGAGTCAAAACGTAGCAGACAATTGACGTTTATCACTTCAAAAAAACATAGATCCTAGAACTCCTTGTATGATTTAATGGATAGACACATCATATCTTGGGATATGATAGGAACTGTTCCATAGATGTGTATTACGGTTTTAAAAAATTAAATTTAACCCTGAGGCCCATTACCTACATACCTATTGATGCCCTTTAAGAATCAAGAAAATATATGGTTAAGGGGTGGGGATGTCAACCGCTTTCGAGATATTCGTGCACTTCATGTTCGAGGGGGGTCATGACCATCCCCGGGGCCCATGACCTACATACCGTTTGATGCCCCTTGACACAAGGAACAAGAATATATATGGTTTAAGGGTGGGGATCTCAACTGTTTTGAAGATATTAAGGGACTTGCTGTTAGAGGGGGTCAGGACCACCCACAGGGCCCATGACCTACATAACATTTGATGCCCCTTGACATCAGAAACATGAATATATATGGTTTAGGGGTCATGATTATAACAGTTTCTGAGATATATGGTAATTTCAAATTCCTCGGTGGTGGGGATGACCCCAGGGGTCAGATCTAATAAACCCTATATATTGCCAGTAACAGTCAATATATGATTTAGATTATGAAAACCCTATATTATTATCTTTGTCCGTTTTCAAGTTACCATTTACAATAAAGTCTACGATTCTTCGTACAAGGTTTAATGTTAGACCCCACACCCTTTTGACACCCCCCCCCCCCCCCCCAAGTGGTTGTCTAACCCAAAATGAGAAAAATAAAACCAGGGTGCACAACTAGGTGTGCAGGCCTATCATATCCTAGAGTTTTGTACAATTCTGTTCAGCCATCATTCAGAAACAAGTTCAGAGCGGGATAGAAGAAAAAGAAGAAGACGAAGAATAATAATACATGAATTAAGAACACAAAAACAATAAGTCTCCAAATTTCATTCGCTTAATGATTAAGATTAAATAGAGATAGGATCATCAAACATCAATAATTTAAAGATAATTGACAATTTCTTATTCTAAGGGTGTTAGGATGACCCCTTATGGCCATGACTTACATGCCATACTGATCTGATGCGCCATGACCTAAAGAGGAATAATGTCCTTGGATTAAGGTGGGGATCTCAATGGTTTTTATGATATTTGATAATTTCAGAAAGAGCACTTGATTCAATTTAAGAACCCAGATATAGATCAATCATCTATGTTTTGTAATACTTCCTATGTATATATACATGTATTAGTTTGTGTTTTGTTCTATACTATTCATGTTCATGACTGTAGTATGGCTTAGTCTTATTTTAAATTACATTAAAAAATTGTCAAATTTATGTCTTGGTACCCCCACCCCCAAACAAACGCAAATATAAACTGTTCCCCCCCCCCCTAATTGTCGAATGATCTATTAAAATCAAAATATAATTTGGGTGTCTAAAAACTTTTATAAACTAGTAAAAAATGTTATTCGTAAAAAAAATTACATTACACCTTGCATATTTGACAAATGATCTATTGAGATATGACAAGAGGTCATATTTCTAGCTTGGGATCAATAACTAGTATTCATTGACAAGTTAAAATTAATAACAATAAATGATTCAAATTATAAATGTTTTTACTCCAAATTCATCCCCCCACCCAAGTCTAACCTGGTTTTAAAAATTCTGTCTTCTTAATAAATTCTTTCATGTGTACAGTAGCAAATTTTAAATCATTTCTTGATTGCTTTTTCTCTCCTGATGCACATTAACATTTTGGAAATTGCTTAATTCAATTTTTAAGATTTATAAACAAAATAATTTATGCATGTGTATTCGCCTATTTGGGGTAATTGTAAAGTCTCCTAAACAAAGCAGTGACATCATTAGGCTAGGAATTACCCATATGGATCAAACACTACTGTAACATATGAATAAGATAAAATACTTTATTATTGCTAGTTCTAGAATGTCAACTAGGGTGTCTCCAAGGTAAGGTGGCATAATCCATATACAATTTTACGCGCAATGACACAAAGAGCAAAAATAAATTATATGGTTTAGGGATGAGGATCTCAGAATTTAACAAAATATACAGTGTATCATATCATTTCCTATTTCATAAAGGCGGGGGGGGGGGGGGATTAAAGACAACACCTGGTGGTCATGACCTATATTGTATTTGATGCATTATATTACATTAAGAAAGAAATACGTCTTTCTTCCTATTAGTACTCATATAAAAATGATAATTCTACACTTATTTACATGTAATACACAAATTTAATAAGAAATTGTTTATACAGGGTCAATATGGGGTCAACTCAATAGTGCAAGTCTGACAATTAAATGAAAAAAATAACTTTTGCAATTAAAATGACAGAAACTTTACAAATGCGATAGGATATGTTACGATGATAAACTTATATTTAGATATTAAAAGATGATGGTACAGTATGCTGTCAAAGGGAGATCACATTTAGAAAGTGAAAGTAGAACTTATGTATGCTGGCATCTCATTATATTGTGCTACTGCTACTACATGTATTATGCTTACCTATATTGGTCAACATCATAATGATAATCCAATTAAAACACAATAACGAATTTTTTTTACCTAATCTTAACTAATCCTTTTCTGGATATGGAAAACTCAGACATGTATCACAGTATACACGTGAACCCATCTAATCGAAGAGCTGGGTAAAACTAGTACCCGTTAATTGGACCTGCAGACCTCTGTGTTGTGTACGTAACTTCAGACAAAGATCAGTTATTTGTAACATGCATGTATTTTCATGACTTATTCTTCAAATCCACTTGCGCTATTTTCTTAGGTAAGTAACAGCTTTAAGGTGGTGCGGGACACCTGCATATTGTAATGTATACTTCCTATTGAGATAAACAATAAAGTATATTAAATATTAATTAAATATTTATCCCCCAAATAATGTTACCTAACATTGAAGCGCAATGGGTTAGAGCGTTTACATGTCTGTAAGAGCATTTGGGTCCAATGTGTATTTTTTGGTAATTTTACAGTTGATATAAATGAATTTTCATGGGGAGGGGGGGGGGGGGTCTGAACCCCTCACTCCCACCCCTTCTCTAAATCTGTGCACACGATGATGTACGTGTAGGCACACAGACGCAAATATAAAACCGGCAACCGCCACGGGGAGGGTGCATGAATTAATTTTAATTCTGTTTGTAATATGATATAGACCATTATACTTTCTATGACATGAAATTTAAAGATTATTGATTAACTGAAAATTCACTGCAAACAGTTCAACCCCAAATTGCACATAAAGTGCTGCTCATGTGTATTATCATATGGGAAGGGATCTCATCCTTCAGTTACGAAATTTATAATTTCAAATGTATTACCGGAGCTTGCATGTGGCCTTCATTTTTAATAAAACTGGTACAAAACAGTGTTATTTAGGAACAAACACTTGGTGCGGGTGTTACTGTCTAATGACAGCATCTAGTTATAGTTTTATTTTGTATGAAATTAAAGTTCCTATCTAATTGTGTCATGAATCATATATCCTGAGCTGATATAATGATCAGACTAGTTCTTTTGAATTGCCCAAAACACCAAAATAAACAGAAAAATATTTAATAAGAAAAAAATACATATAAGAAAAAAAAATAAATGAAAGAAATATTAAACAAGATTCTAAAAGAGAGAGCCGACTCTTATTTCAATAAAAAAAATCCTTAAATTGACTTCAAAACAAAATATTCTTACCAAAATTTAAACACTTAAATTGATTCAAATATATTTAGAGTTTCAAATAATTTCCTTAAGCTCGTTATCAACTTTCAAATTGATTTTAAAAAAATATCACAACAATTATATGAGAAACAAATATTCTAAACAATGAAAGCGAAATTTCAATAATTTCCTTTTCCTGGCTCCTTGGTATATTTCCGGTGCCTTTACATCAAAACCCCGGACATCACATAGACAGACACACGGACACACAGACAGATGACACAACCGTTGTTCCGGTACGTAGACAGTTAGGACTCCACAACACAACACACATATACACACGTCTCATGCGTAGACCGCTCCCGGTCACCATACATCGACGCCACGTGTCACTGAAAATGGCGGGTCTGGCGCTCCGTACTCGTCTCCGACGTTGTAGTCATAATTCAGCTGGTATAAACCATCATCCCCTTTAACACAATTTCTTTTCAAAAGGAATGGAATAAACTTGAAACAATTTATCGTTAGTGTTCAGTTCTAAAATGACAATTTTCCATTCGAACTCGTGCTTTGAAAACTAAGCTTTCTAACATATTGTAGTGTAAACACGTACTGTATTCTCCCAACGTATGCTAATTTTTATGTATGACCTCTAACCCTGGTCTACCCTGATGTCACATGGTCCACCCCAATCTACTGGAGCTCCAGTTCTGATCCTGCCGTATACCGCACCACACCTGTTACCCTGTTTTTCCTTATATATTTTTACCATTGTCTGTTGTCTGCCGCATATTGTCAGGTAAGACACCAGATATTTGAACTATATGTTTTGTAGTTTCTCGGCTACACAACATTGGCGTCGCCGGTAAACATTTTTGTTTATCTTTGTATATTTTTGACCACACGGTGATAACATATTGCCGGTTGGATTTTTTGTATCACATTGTCGTCTTAGGAATATTTGTTTGCATTGGACGTTTATTATAAGCGTCAGGTGCGTTATTCCTACAATTTGACTGTGTTCATATTATTAGTGTATTTCTATTTTTGTCACGACGTGCTGACAGTTATAGCACGTGGTGATATACATAACGTGGTGTACAGAACTCACTTATAATTTCATTTGTAATTTGTCGGTTTCTTGCGTTGTTAAACGTACTATCGACGAAAATTTAGTAAATATTCTATTCCTTAAGTAATTTCGCAAAATTCGTATTATTGTCAAACCTCATGTCATTTTGACGGACGCCATTTTGTTTTATAAATATTTGGCGCCATTCTGTGACGTATCGGGGGAATACCTTTCCGGTTAAATGTAAACAACTGTTTATAACTTCCGGTTTTGAATTTTTTCGAGGTTTTCATTTATTAGTACTTGTTTTTCATTTAGATTCTAAGTTTTTGTGAATAGAATATACATTTTCAATTATTTGAAGTGCATTATTGTACGTCAATACGTTTTATAATTCTCAAATTTTTTGGCAATTATTATTTTTGACTTTTTTGACTTAAAATTTTTCAAAAATTTATTCCAAAGATTACTCAAATCGTTTTCATTTGTTTTTAGCTATTGCTATCTATTATAAAACATTGTAAACCATCAGATATCACAAAATGGCACAAGGTGGCGAAAACGCCGTTCGTATTAATTTTGCTGATGTCGATACACTCCAAACGATCAGAGGAGTGGGCCCTGCAGTAGCCAAAAACATCGTGGCTTTTCGTGAAACGTCCGGAAACATCCGTAATCTCCAGGAATTACAACAAGTTAAACACGCGAAGATTGCAGATGAAGATGCAGGTGTAATAAACTATGAAGAAAACCCAGATTTGAATTTTTCCCTTCAAAATCAGATGGATAACTTGCAGTTATCACCATCTTTCCCAGAAAGTGAAGTTCTAACATCTCTTGAGCCTGTGAATGGGGTGCATGTATCAAAGGAAATAATTGTTCCTACTACTCCTAGTGCACTCAGTTCACAGGTGGTAGAGATGATAGATACCAAGAACAGGGAGAAAAGTGGGGCAAAGGATGTTAGGCCAAAAACATTATCACTTAACTGGCCTGCTGTGTCGACGAGTACAGGGTTTAAGAGTGAACCAGAAAACACTATGTTAAATAATGTTCCTTGTACACTCTATACCGGTGTGCCTCAAGGGTCGACTATGCAACCTACTACAGGCATATTTACATATGGTAGCATTCCAAGTGCACCTTTCCCCAAAATGTCAACTCAACATTCTCAGATCACTGGGTCAGAGTCATCTGGGGTATGTACTACACCAGGTGTCCCTGTCAAATCTGAAATATTTGACACAAATGTATCAGTTGGTGTTCATTCCGCGGCACAGGGCGGTTATATATTACCGGCGGGTGCACATGGTTTGATGCCAACTGAACAAGTTGCGTCTATGGCTATGGGTACGTACTCCCAGACACAGGTCGGAAACATGCCGTCAAGTACTCATGGTTTAATCTTACCAAATCAAGTCACATCAAGTTATGCAAGTGTTAGTGGGTTACCGTCACAGACATCTGGCAATCCCCTACTGGTTGGTGTCCAGGGGTCGGTACCATCTTACACTGGCATACCCGCATCTCAGGGTATGATTAATAATGTGCAACCAAACAACAGTACATCTGTACCAAATGCTCAGTTTGTAAATCCCAATATGGTATCATATGCCACGGCTGCAACTATGCCACAAAGCGGTTATTTACCAGTTAATGGCATGGGTGCAATTCCTAGCATGTTACCATCTACTGTAGGTACACCTTTACCCCAAAGCGGTTATCTACCGTTTAGCGGTCAGGGTGTTAACCTCAATGTTATGCAACCATCATATCCGCAAGTTCAGTTCAATCCAAACCAGTTTTTACTGCCACAGCAACATGACATTCATCAGAACACATACAATGTGGCACATTCACAAAATCAAGCTCTGAGCAATGCCATTCAATATCATCAACCAACACAATGGCACACAAACACTGCATTTCCGCAACCACAACATGCATTTCAGCAACCACAACATGCATTTCAGCAACCACAACATGCATTTCAGCAACCACCACATGCGTTTCAGCAACCACAACATGCATTTCAGCAACCTCAAAATGCATTTCAACAACAATTGGCACAAAATCATGTACCACAATTTACAGTACAACATCAGCCAACTCAAAATCTGGTGCACCAACTGGCAGTGCCTGCTCAGCAGCAACTGCAACAACAGGCAACAAACATGATTCAAATGCCACAACACATACCACTTAATGTACAAACTATGCCGCAGTTACATGCACAGCAACAACAAATACATGTACCACAAGCATATGCAGCTCAGCCTCAGCCACAAACACCCGCACCACATACGCCATTCCCACCTCACATCTTGCATCATCAACAGCAGCAACCTCAGAGACCAGCAAACATGCATGTGCAAAATATTGTACAACCACCAATTCCACATGCACAACAACAAGAACAAAACATACAACAACCACCACAACCACAACAGCCAGTTGAGGCAAACATAAACCAGCAACCCAGAAGAGCTGACCGCATAGATACATTACCAAAAACATTGAAATTTGATGGTTTAGATTCTTGGAAGGCTTTCCAACAAAAGTTTACTCGGTTTTCTGAGATCAGAAATTGGAGGCCCCAAGAATCACGAGATTACTTAGGATGGTGTTTGGAGGGTAGGGCAAGTGAATATTACGCCACTATCATCTCACAGGACGGAGACATTGGGTTTGGTCACCTTATGCAAAAAATGGAGAAAAGGTTTGGCTATAAAGAAATCCCTGAGACTGCACAGCTTAAAATCAATTCTTTGTCTCAGGAGTCTGGAGAAAGACTGGAAGAGTGGGCTGATCGTGTTTTTCAGCTGGCTCTTCGAGCTTATGAAGGTCTACCTGAGGACTATATGCTTAAACAAGCGATTAAGCGTATATGTCATGGATGCACAGACAAAGAGGCTGGGCAATACGCCATTAATCTCCATCCGTTGACTATAGAGGAAACTATTGACAATCTCAAGAGTTTCCAATATAATCATTATGCCATCTATGGAAAGGGAAGGAGGGATATAAGAGAAGTTACGGTTTGTGGTGAAGATGCAGAATTATCTGCATGTTCTCACGCTACCGTCGCTCAAGTAAGACCTCCTAGATCTCAAGGAGAAGGAGTTACTCAAAGGATGACCAAATTAGAGGATCAAATGGGATCTCTGGCCAGTAGTATTGAAGCCGTTATGAAAAAGATGGAGGCTTTGGTGAGAGAGAGGCCTGCAAGCCCACAAAGATTCAGATTTAATCGGAGTCCTCAGAGGAATTTTGAGCGGACAAGGTCTCCATCACGCTCTCCCTCTCCAGATCTGAGATGTTTTCATTGTGGAGGGACTGGACATTTCCGAAATGCTTGTCCAAGTCTTAAGGCATTGAATAAACCTTCAAAATCAGTGTCCTTCGAAGACGGTGCTAAGCCAGAGGGAAACGACAAGGGGTCGGGGCATTAGGCCATTCTTCGATCCCTGATATCAGCGGCCTAGCAGACGTTACAAGACCGGCCAATGAGATATTTATCAGACGAATGAGGTCCTCGTCAAATATCAAAGTTAATCTGAGTATTAATGGGGTACCTGTGGCAGCGATTATTGATACCGCAGCTCAAGTGACCATAATCTCAGACGGGCTCTATAAATCTCTCAAGGTAAAACCACCTACCTTGAGTAAAGTAATCTTACATACAGCAGGACGGGATCTTAAGATGTCTGGTTACAAGGTTGGGCCGGTAAGTATAGTTATCGGGTCGCAAACATTTCCAGGAAATGAAGTATACGTAGCACCAGTGGAAGATGATATGTTACTGGGACTGGATTTTCTTTATCAGCATGGGGCAATCATCAATATGAGTAATGGTAAACTCGAGATTGGTCATGGGCGTTTTCGCATGAGTTGTTCTATAGACAGCTGCAGCAATTTACAAGTGGCAGAAGTTAAAGTTTCAAATAATGCAATAGTGCCACCTTGTTCTGTGCTGAGGTTGCCTTGTAGTGCAATCATGTCATGCGATTACGTTATTGAACCAATAGAGTTTAATTCTATCTTATCTCCACGATCATTACATACAGGAGGATCAACACCTGTTCTCTGTCTGATTAACTTGACCAATAAACAAGTTAAGTTAAAGCAGGGTCAAGTAGTGGGATTTGCTCACTCTATACATGAAGTCTTGCCAGACAGTGATCCAGAGACAGTGAAAATCCAGAAAGTAGAATCCACCACAGATTCCTCAGATGTTGAGATACCAGATCATTTGAAAGATCTTCTGGCTAGGTCTTCAGAACACCTTTCCTCAGAAGAGAGGGACCTACTTCAAGCAGTTCTCCATTCATACTCTGATGTATTCGCAACAAATGAATTTGACCTAGGAAATTTCACCACAATAGAACATAGTATAGATACGGGAGATTCCAGGCCAATTAAACAACGGTTGCGAAGAACACCAGTTTGCTATGTGGATGAAGAAGAAAAACACCTCAACAAATTGCTAGGTGCAGGAGTAATCGAACCTTCAACCTCTGAATGGGCTTCAGCACCAGTACTAGTTAGAAAAAAAGATGGAACCCTACGTTGGTGTATAGACTACAGGGCATTAAATGCTGTGACCAAGAAAGATGTATTTCCTCTACCTTTGGTAGACGAATGCCTAGATACACTGACGGGGAATCTTTGGTTTTCTAAACTAGATGCAAACTGGGCCTATTTACAGATTAAAGTCAAGAATTCGGATAAGGAAAAGACTGCGTTTATAATCAAGTATGGGACGTTCCAGTTTAACCGAATGGGGTTTGGTTTATGTAATGCACCAAGCACATACTCGAGAGTAATGAATCTGGTATTGCGGGGATTACATTGGAAGACCGTCTTAGCATTCCTTGATGATATTCTTGTTTTGGGCAAAGATTTTAAGGAACACCTCAACAACATTACAGATGTGTTAAAAAGATTTAGGTCATTTGGACTAAAGTTAAAACCAAAGAAGTGTGTTTTGTTCAAACAAGAAGTAGAGTTCCTAGGACGCACAGTGAACAGAAGTGGGTTGGGTATTGGACAAAGTTATATAGACACAATGAACAATTGGCCAATACCCCTTTGTACCAAAGATGTAGAACGCTTCTGTGGGTTTGCCAACTACCATAGGAACTTTATTAAGGACTTTGCTGAGATGATCGCACCTTTGTACGCAGTTACAGGTAAGAATAGGTTTAACTGGGGTGATGAGCAACAGTCGGCTTTTGATAAAGTAAAACTGGCTCTCACAAGTGCTCCTGTTCTTACATTGCCCACTAAAGAAGGTCACTTCATCCTTGATACAGATGCCTCTGAATATGCCCTGGGAGCAGAATTACTGCAAATTCAAGATGGTCAAGAAAGAACAATTTCCTATGCTAGTATTGGCCTTCTTCCTGAACAAAAACGATATTGCACAACCCGCAAAGAGTTGCTAGCAGTAGTGACTTTTACCAGGTATTATCGTTATTATCTGCTTGGAAGACCGTTTACAATTCGTACGGATCACAGTAGTCTACAATGGCTACTCAACTTCCGTTACCCAGAAGGTCAACTTGCTAGATGGATGGAAGAATTGAGTCAATACAACATGAAGATTCAGCATAGGGAAGGCAAGAAACATTTGAATGCTGACGCATTATCCAGGATAAAATATGACAATGAGTGTCCCTTCTACCGAGCAGATTTTAAACTGCAAGATCTGGCGTGTGGGGGATGTCACTATTGTCAACGTGCCCACCGAAATTGGGGGGAGTTCCTGAATGATGTAGATGATGTTATTCCTCTTGCTTCTGTTCTTAAATCATCCGAGAATAAAGACTCCCAGTGTGAAAGCAAAATCAAAGTAAGGCTTGTTAACCATGACTTGTGGCTGCAGAATTACTCCACAAATGACATTAAAGAGGCCCAGCATAAAGATACTAACCTAAAAATTTTGATAGATTGGTTAGACTCGGGAGTTAAACCTGATAATGAGCTTTTTCTTATGTCTAAGGCAGCTAAAGCATTGTGGATTAACAAAGAATTATTCACACTGGATGAACAAGGCATGCTGTGGAAAACTGAAGATACTGGTAAAGTCCTCGTACTCCCAGGAACCATGCAAGTAGAAGCCATGGCTCTGTGTCATGATATTCCCGCTGCGGGTCACCAGGGAGTGGTAAGGACTTTGAGTCGAATTAAGGAGCGGTTCTATTGGTACTCTATGACGTTGGATATTCAAAATTATGTTACCTCCTGTGCAGTATGTAATAGGAATAAAAAACCTACAAGACATGCTCGATGTAACATGACCCAGTTCCATGCAGGAGTGCCAATGGAAAGAGTACATTTGGATTTCTTGGGCCCTCTACCTGTTACAAAAAACCATAATGGTTACATTCTGATGATGGTTGACCAGTTTACCAAATGGGTAGAGTGTATACCATTACCAGCGCAAACGGCAGAAGTAACAGCTCGTGCGGCCATTAATGAGTTTTTTACACGCTTTGGTTATCCTCTCCAGATTTTTACAGACCAGGGAACCAACTTCACTAGTGAACTCTTCACTAAAATGTGTAAGATGCTCGAAATCCATAAAACCAGAACGACTCCTTTCAGAGCATCAGCAAATGGGCAAGTCGAAAGGTTTAACAGAACTCTGATGGATGCTGTTAGATGTTATGTCTCCAAAACACCAAGAGAGTGGGATGAGTATATTCCACAAATAGCAGCAGCCCTTCGGTCTTCTGTAAATCGGAGCACGGGCTATACCCCTAATATGTTGATGCTCGGTCGAGAAACAACTCAACCAGTAGATTTGGTGTTTCCAGGGCAGAGGGAAGAGCAACCTCAGGATGAATATCTTGCTAACTTGACCAACTCCATTACCACAGCACATGAGACCGCCAGAGATGTCCTTAAAACTACGCAGAACATCATGAAACGTGACTATGATCTCCGGACTTTGGAACATCCTTATAAAGTCGGAGATGCTGTTTACGTACTTGATACTGCGACAGTTAAAGGTAAGTGCAGAAAACTCAGTCCATCTTGGAAAGGGCCTGGAGTGGTTGTGGAGAAACTATCTGCGTATTTATACAAGGTCAAACTGCGCGGAAAAATTATAACCATGAATCATGATCGTATGAAGATCTGCAGAGACCGTCACCTTCCGGAATGGATCCAAAAACATGTCAATAAAGTTCCGGTGGATACTAACAACGCTCAGTTTTGTATCTGTCGCGGGCCAGACACGGGTTCATTCATGATTCAATGTGATGAATGTCGCGATTGGTTTCATGGTTCCTGCGTCAAAGTAAGTAAAGAATTCGCAGAGCAGTTAGCATTTTATTTGTGTCCAAAGTGCGAGCATTAAGTGCCAGTGATATCTGAGGTATTAGTGTGGTAAAATCTGTAAATATATGACTTAATCTTTTAATATATTTTTGTGTTAAATTACTTTGGTATGTTTTTAATCATAATCTTTGGTTCCGATCTTCAGTTTAAGTTATATGCTTAGTCATTTGCAAACTGAAAGTTTGGAGTGCTTAATATGCCTTATCTTTTATTTCAGTGGAGGAGAAAGTATACTGTACCCAAAGTATATTATAGACCAGGGTTATGTCACATTTATAGATTATCATTTAGGTCATTTTTCATAATATAACTTAACTACCTTTTATCATACTCGGTAATATAGTGTGGTAGTTAGAATTATTTCATTACTTTCTTAGTATTTTGATTGTGTAAACTTTAAATAGTGCATAATGTACAGGAGATCTACTATTCGTCAGGAAAGAGGTGAACATTACTTGGACTTTGTCAGGAGGAAAACATCCTTGAGGAGTCTTGTTGATCCAAGAACATTTGTGTATGACCTTGGACTCCTCAGTGATGGAACATCACATACCACTATTTGCGAGGTACTCAAAGGACAGTATAGACTCGCCAAAGACCTGGGAGATAGTAGATGGATTGAGACGACCAGACGGGAGACTGCCACCATTTTGTGTTCAGACCGTTGGGTGGACGATAACCTTCCTTCCCTGCTAGGTAACCACAGAAGCAGAAGAACCAAAACGTCGCATACTGCTGAAGCTACTTCCTCAATGTGTGTGGATATCCGTCTTAAGACGAACCCAAATCTGGAAGTAGTGCGTACCAATGCAGCAGATTCAAACGCCCGCTCAATGGAGATCTCGGACTCTTCCGAAGTGCATGGTGAAGCAGATTCCTCTGCGGATCATGACACGGCGGATCAAGAATGTGGTATCTCAGCCCCAACTGGATTGATGGTGAATGTACGGGAACCTGAACCTACTTTCCCTGAGCCCATACCAGTTATCCACAACCCTGGTAAACGTATGCACCCAGCACGTCATGTGGAGGCAAAGCAAAGTACCCAGGATGTCGGATCGAAGCGCGCTCGAATGGATCATAATTTATCCATAACAGTTCTAACTAAACCGTCGTCTCATCTTGCTCAGCTGTGTCCATTCCCAAATTGTGTTAAGAAGGAGAAAAAGATCAAGCGTCATGTCCAGCGCCAGCATCTTCCTAGAATTTTCAGTGACATTAAGCCTATTCGTTCTATTGATGAGTCTGTGTTATGCCAGCTCCAGTACTCATCGTTGATATCCTTGGTGATAAGTGCCTTGGGACAAAATGCTGATGTGTATAGCGCTGTTAATTATGTGAATCAGTCTGGTGGGATTCCAAAGAACACTAGTGTACATCCGGACACCATCGCCTGTATGAGGAAATTTAGTGTACCTCAAGGATGGGCAGAACCACCAGAGGGATTTACTGTGTCACCTGTTAATTCCCCCGCAGCACTTTTCCATTGGAGATGCCTGGTAGTGTTGTTGTCACTGTTACCACCTATTCAACGCGAAGAATTTCGTGTAGACGGGCGCGTTAGAAGTGATATCAAACATCCTACTAACACAGAGGACAGTCAAGTTCCAGTGGTAGACTCTTCAACTGAGGACGAATTCACCGTGATTGATGTTAGCTATGGTTCAGACGTAGAAGTTTGCAACGAAAAAATCATCACAGTGAATGAAGCCTTCGATAGTCATTTCCACTTGGATCGGACTAGTTTCCGTATTTGGAAGAAATCATCAGGAAAATCTGTAGATGACCTCATTTCCTATAGTTTATCTGGAAATCAACATCCTCAACTTGACGTATCTGTCGCAGGTGGAGTGATCGTTTATAGTGAACCCTCCACCCATCCAGAGATAGTGTCTGTTGAGCGACCTTGGGGAGTGGCTGTGGGAGTGCACCCCAAGCACATAGAGGAATTCTCCAGAGACAGATTTCTCCATATGAAAGAACTACTAAACCGTCCTCATGTAGTGGCTCTGGGAGAGGTTGGGTTGGACCGAACTGTGCCAGTAAAGTTATGGAGGCGACAGGAAGATGTTCTATGTCAAGTGTTAACTCTTAGCCGAAAGGACAAAGTTCTCGTTCTGCACTTGCGTGGAACTCCCGCTGACAGGATTGGGATGGATGTGCATGCACGGTGTATGCAGATATTGCATACGTCTTGTGATCCTGACCAACCAATACATCTTCATTGCTTTACTGGCGATGCGAGGCTGGTGAAGGAGTGGATGAACAGTTTTTCACATGTTTACTTTGGATTCACAGGTGCCGTGGAGACTTTCAGTACGGACCAGATTGATGGACTTCGTGCAGTCCCAATGAATCGTATGTTGCTGGAAACAGATTCCCCCTACATGAAGCCAGGTGGTGGATACATAAATACCCCGGCGTTCATTGGTGACGTGGCCACCGTAGTTGCATCCAAGTTACAGATATCTGTGCGGTATCTGCTCAATGAAACTGTGAAGAACTGTCGTAAGCTCTATGCACTATAATTATGTATTTTGTATTTTTCTGCTGGATCCAGGACTGGATATTTTTCGGTCCAAATTTGAGTGGAATTTACCACTACATAATAATTGTTTACTCTGTTTTTATAAGTGTTCCTCTGCTTCATTAAGGGTCCGATAATTTCAGCCCAGATTTATGCGAGGAAACCTGTATATATATATATATATATATATATATATATATATATATATATATATATATATATATATATACATTATATATGAGCTAAAAAGATAGGGATATGTTGTTATTATTTTTCTATAAAGTTGGTCTTTAAATGGGTCTTTTTTCCCATAATTGTATGATAGAGTATACGTTGGTCTTTTCATTATAAAATGGGGAGGAGTGTAGTGTAAACACGTACTGTATTCTCCCAACGTATGCTAATTTTTATGTATGACCTCTAACCCTGGTCTACCCTGATGTCACATGGTCCACCCCAATCTACTGGAGCTCCAGTTCTGATCCTGCCGTATACCGCACCACACCTGTTACCCTGTTTTTCCTTATATATTTTTACCATTGTCTGTTGTCTGCCGCATATTGTCAGGTAAGACACCAGATATTTGAACTATATGTTTTGTAGTTTCTCGGCTACACAACAATATTAAACAAACCAATTAAACATACATTACATTAAAAAAAAAACCAAATACCTCGAAATTGGTGACAAACAGAAATGAACAACATAGGGAGAAGTTTCACAATCTTGAAGACTACCACGTGCCTCTAAATAGACACACGTCCACTCTGCTGGACTGCACGGACTGGAGTGCGGTATTTAAAATAAGCAGTGTACACGTCACTCCAGTTACAGGTTTAGAGAGTAAAAAGAAAAGCGGGAAATTCAAACATATATATTTGCAACCATATCAAGTACGTTACAATTGTTAATGGGCAAGTTTTTTCTGTTCAAGTGATATAATTTAAATAATAAAATATTTTCTTTGGTGATTCATGCAGGAGAAAAAATACATAATAACCCACGTTAGCAGGTTATAATTATAAAAAAAATTCTGAAACGATCGCTACTTTTCGTTCGGAGTCCGCAATAAGTTTACTCGAGGTAAGCTCTTGGGTCCGTTTTACGCACTGAAGTGTAAAGCAGACCCATCTGTTTTTGTTACCGCTTACATAGAAAGACATTTGGTTATTTTTTTTTTATTTGGGATTTAAGAGTCTGCTTTTAGCACCGGGTTCTGCTTTCTATGTCCGCTTAGCCTGGGGACTGCTTGGGGTCAGCTTTGGATTGCCATCGCAGACCTGAAGCAGAAACTGAAAGCAGGGGTCGTCTTTCTGTTGGGTAGGGTCTATTGTTACATGTACATAAAAAACAAAGAAATAAACAAAATAAGAGGACTGGATGGTTGTGTCCATTTTAGACCTATTTGAGACGGAGAGCTCTACATAAAAACATAACAAAAAGTATAAATATAAACACTAAATATCTGGATGTTGTCTTTACTAAATAATAGTTTATGATTGAAAGCGTCATATAAAAGTTTAAGGTAGATCTAATGGTTAATTTGTTGACCACTCAGCCTCCTTAGAAAAATAACAAATATAACGATAAAATAAATAAGTAATTACTGACGTTCTGTATAGCTAATCTATGCGTTTTCCTGTAGTTAGAACTTTGAGCATCGTTACAGAATGGACATGATTGTGCCACATGAATCTAGAAAACTTATAAAAGTTTTGAAACCTTTCGAAGCATTTTGTGAAACAATGCAGCAAAGTATCCAATAGTTCTATCGTAACACAAGATGCGGAATGTGCAATGTCTGCAGAAATTGCAAGTTTGTCATTTCCGGGTCGACCATTGAAATAACCCGCGTTAGCTGAAAACGAAAATGAAAGGTATGCCTATTCAAAATACGACGCATTTTGATCGAAGACTAACAAAGCAAAGTGAAGGCTATATGTGAGTGCAAAAGTAATATAATTTTGATTATTAAAAAGATTTGAAAAAAACATTAGAAACGGTGCGGGTTAGCTTAGACGATTTTTAATAACTCGCATTCAACGATTATTATACGGTGTGGGTTAGCTTAGACGATTTTTAAAAACTCGCATTCAACAATTATTATATATCAAGAAAACATTGTTTTCATCTGTATGGTTGGCAATCTTTTTTAGCCCGTTCAGATCAATATGTTGTTATGACGCGCGGAAATTATCAAATATATTTTACATCTCAAGTTTTATCAAATAATGACGATCAACCCTTCCTTCTTAACGATTCAGTAGTTGACTATGCTCTTTATATGCAGTTATTTAAAGCCATATGCACAACATATTGATATTATTATAATAAAATAACGATTGATATAACAAACCCCCTCTTCCCAGCATATACTTTTTATACAAGCTTATCTTTTAAAAAGATTGGTGAGCTAGCGCTGTAGCCATCGTAAAACACAGAGGCAGATTTCTAAAACATTGGTCTAAATTCCTGAATCGATTACTTAACAATAGGAATGCACAGTGGTGTAGCCTATTGGAATTGTGCTGGAGTTGGGGTCTCAATTTAGAATTGTGAATCTAGAGTGGACGTCACATCGGCAATGGCATAGCTTATTGACTGTGCCTTAATCATAAGTAGTTATTGTAATTTCATTTTCGAGGTGAAAATTTCAAGTACCATTGGTACTGTTTTTGTAGCAATCGTATCTTCTCGGGCCTTTCCGGCAAGATCGGAAAACACATCCGAAGGAATTTAAGATAAAGTGACATTTACAATAAAACACAAAACTTGATGTGAATATGATAAAACGAAATTCAAATGGTACAGTTTATCTACAGTAGTATTCCCAGAATCCCCACCTATGGAGTCGAGCATGCGTATTCCAGTGAAAAGGGCTAACGTAGTTGCTAGTGCTCGAGAGAGCTAGCAATTAAGTGTTTTCAAAGTTCTAATAATTAGGAGTCTTATCAACAGGAAGGTTATTATCTTCGGAGGGGCTATGTCAAGGGGGTTAGGCCTCATGTCCTCAATCACATTTGATTTTTTTTTGTTGATACATGGGAAGTGGGAGGAGGACCACAACCTTTTCGACCTTCCGTCTTAGCTCGGAAAACATAAAAGTAATATGGTGTTACCTTTACACGGTGTATATAGAAAAAATTCACTCGAGAACGATAAGACAATGAACTCGGATGACTTTTTTTTAAATATTAAATATTCCTACGAAAGTGCAATGTAA